>CM026395.1:2638501-2700814 GCA_014843695.1 Archivesica marissinica | reverse complement strand
GAGTTGGAGCTATATACCCGGGAGTTGGAGCTATATACCCGGGAGTTGGAGGTATATACCCCGAAGTTGGAACTATATACCCGGGAGTTGGAACTATATACCCGGGAGTTGGAACTATATACCCGGGAGTTGGAACTAAATAACAGGGAGTTTGAGTTTGAAATTAAATCGAATCCTGTTACCACTTACTATCTAAATCTACAGAATGTATGAGCGCCTGCACCTCTGTGACGGTTGGTCTCTGGCCGAGCGCGCGCAGGACGGCTCCCAGCTCCTCCTTGGTGATCATACCATCTTGGTTCTTGTCGAATAACACAAATGCCTCCTGCAGCTCTATGGGTATACCAATTACGATTAGTTTACACGATTATTGTGTGTGTATACGTTTATTTGTCGTCGCTAAAGGTTGCCCATATGAGCGACGACTCCTGAAGAGATTAGTAATTTTAGAGTTTTGGAGGATAAGAGTCTCATCTGATTCTTTTACGTGCACATGTATGCACGGGTAATGACTGGATTAACATGCATGCACGGGTAATGACTGGATTAACATGTATGCACGGGTAATGACGAGATTAACATGTATGCACGGGTAATGACTGGATTAACATGTATGCACGGATAATGACTGGATTAACATGTATGCACGGGTAATGACTGGATTAACATGATGCACGGATAATGACGGATTAACATGTATGCACGGGTAATGACTGGATTACATGTATGCACGGGTAATGACTGGATTAACATGTATGCACGGGAATGACTGATTACATGTATGCGGTAATGACTGGATTAACATGTATGCATGGTAATGACTGGATTAACATGTATGCACGGGTAATGACTGGATTAACATGTATGCACGGGTAATGACTGGATTAACATGTATGCACGGGTAATGACTGGATTAACATGTATGCACTGGTAATGACTGGATTACATGTATGCACTGGTAATGACTGGATTAACATGTATGCACGGGTAATGACTGGATTAACATGTATGCACGGGTAATGACTGGATTAACATGTATGCACGGGTAATGACTGGATTAACATGTATGCACGGGTAATGACTGGATTAACATGTATGCACGGGTAATGACTGGATTAACATGTATGCACTGGTAATGACTGGATTAACATGTATGCACTGGTAATGACTGGATTAACATGTATGCACTGGTAATGACTGGATTAACATGTATGCACGGTAATGACTGGATTAACATGTATGCCGGGTAATGACTGGATTAACATGTATGCACGGGTAATGACTGGATTAACATGTATGCACGGGTAATGGCTGGATTAACATGTATGTACGGGTATGACTGGATTAACATGTATGCACGGGTAATGACTGGATTAACATGTATGCACTGGTAATGACTGGATTAACATGTATGCACGGGTAATGACTGGATTAACATGTATGCACGGGTAATGACTGGATTAACATGTATGCACGGGTAATGACTGGATTAACATGTATGCACGGGTAATGACTGGATTAACATGTATGCACGGGTAATGACTGGATTAACATGTATGCACGGGTAATGACTGGATTAACATGTATGCATGGATAATGACTGGATTAACATGTATGCATGGATAATGACTGGATTAACATGTATGCACGGGTAATGACTGGATTAACATGTATGCACGGGTAATGACTGGATTAACATGTATGCACGGTAATGACTGGATTAACATGTATGCACGGGTAATGACTGGATTAACATGCATGCACGGGTAATGACTGGATTAACATGTATGCACGGGTAATGACTGGATTAACATGTATACCTGGATAATGACTGGATTAACATGTATGCACGGGTAATGACTGGATTAACATGTATGCACGGGTAATGACTGGATTAACATGTATGCACGGGTAATGACTGGATTAACATGTATGCCTGGATAATGACTGGATTAACATGTATGCATGGATAATGACTGGATTAACATGTATGCACGGGTAATGACTGGATTAACATGTATGCACGGGTAATGACTGGATTAACATGTATGCACGGGTAATGACTGGATTAACATGTATGCATGGATAATGACTGGATTAACATATGCACGGATAATGACTGGATTAACATGTATGCACGTGTAATGACTGGATTAACATGTATGCACGGGTAATGACTGGATTAACATGTATGCACGGGTAATGACTGGATTAACATGTATGCACGGGTAATGACTGGATTAACATGTATGCACGGGTAATGACTGGATTAACATGTATGCACGGGTAATGACTGGATTAACATGTATGCACGGGTAATGACTGGATTAACATGTATGCACTGGTAATGACTGGATTAACATGTATGCACTGGTAATGACTGGATTAACATGTATGCACGTGTAATGACTGGATTAACATGTATGCACGGGTAATGACTGGTTAACATGTATGCCTGGATATGACTGGATTAACATGTATGCACGGGTAATGACTGGATTAACATGTATGCATGGATAATGACTGGATTAACATGTATGCACGGGTAATGACTGGATTAACATGTATGCCTGGATAATGACTGGATTAACATGTATGCACTGGTAATGACTGGATTAACATGTATGCATGGATAATGACTGGATTAACATGTATGCACGTGTAATGACTGGATTAACATGTATGCACGTGTAATGACTGGATTAACATGTATGCAGGGGTAATGACTGGATTAACATGTATGCATGTGTAATGACTGGATTAACATGTATGCACGTGTAATGACTGGATTAACATGTATGCACGGGTAATGACTGGATTAACATGTATGCACGGGTAATGACTGGATTAACATGTATGTACTGGTAATGACTGGATTAACATGTATGCACTGGTAATGACTGGATTAACATGTATGCACTGGTAATGACTGGATTAACATGTATGCACGTGTAATGACTGAATTAACATGTATGCACGGTAATGACTGGATTACATGTATGCACGGGTAATGACTGGATTAACATGTATGCACTGGTAATGACTGGATTAACATGTATGCACTGGTAATGACTGGATTAACATGTATGCACGGGTAATGACTGGATTAACATGTATGCACGGGTAATGACTGGATTAACATGTATGCACTGGTAATGACTGGATTAACATGTATGCACTGGTAATGACTGGATTAACATGTATGCACTGGTAATGACTGGATTAACATGTATGCACGGGTAATGACTGGATTAACATGTATGCACGGGTAATGACTGGATTAACATGTATGCACGGGTAATGGCTGGATTAACATGTATGTACGGGTAATGACTGGATTAACATGTATGCACGGGTAATGACTGGATTAACATGTATGCCTGGATAATGACTGGATTAACATGTATGCATGGATAATGACTGGATTAACATGTATGCACGGATAATGACTGGATTAACATGTATGCACGTGTAATGACTGGATTAACATGTATGCACGGGTAATGACTGGATTAACATGTATGCACGGGTAATGACTGGATTAACATGTATGCACGGGTAATGACTGGATTAACATGTATGCACTGGTAATGATTGGATTAACATGTATGCACTGGTAATGACTGGATTAACATGTATGCACGGGTAATGACTGGATTAACATGTATGCACGGGTAATGACTGGATTAACATGTATGCACGGATAATGACTGGATTAACATGTATGCACGGGTAATGACTGGATTAACATGTATGCACGTGTAATGACTGAATTAACATGTATGCACGGGTAATGACTGGATTAACATGTATGCACGGGTAATGACTGGATTAACATGTATGCACTGGTAATGACTGGATTAACATGTATGCACGGGTAATGACTGGATTAACATGTATGCACGGGTAATGACTGGATTAACATGTATGCACGGGTAATGACTGGATTAACATGTATGCATGGGTAATGACTGGATTAACATGTATGCACGGGTAATGACTGGATTAACATGTATGCACGGGTAATGACTGGATTAACATGTATGCACGGGTAATGACTGGATTACATGTATGCACGGGTAATGACTGGATTAACATGTATGCACGGGTAATGACTGGATTAACATGTATGCACTGGTAATGACTGGATTAACATGTATGCACTGGTAATGACTGGATTAACATGTATGCACGGGTAATGACTGGATTAACATGTATGCACTGGTAATGACTGGATTACATGTATGCACGGGTAATGACTGGATTAACATGTATGCACGGGTAGGCTGGATTAACATGTATGTACGGGTAATGACTGGATTAACATGTATGCACGGTAATGACTGGATTAACATGTATGCACTGGTAATGACTGGATTAACATGTATGCACGTGTAATGACTGGATTAACATGTATGCACGGGTAATGACTGGATTAACATGTATGCACGGGTAATGACTGGATTAACATGTATGCACGGGTAGTAACTGGATTAACATGTATGCACGTGTAATGACTGGATTAACATGTATGCACGGGTAATGACTGGATTAACATGTATGCACGGGTAATGACTGGATTAACATGTATGCACTGGTAATGACTGGATTAACATGTATGCACTGGTAATGACTGGATTAACATGTATGCACGGGTAATGACTGGATTAACATGTATGCACTGGTAATGACTGGATTAACATGTATGCACGGGTAATGACTGGATTAACATGTATGCACGTGTAATGACTGGATTAACATGTATGCACGGGTAATGACTGGATTAACATGTATGCACGGGTAATGACTGGATTAACATGTATGCACGGGTAGTAACTGGATTAACATGTATGCACGTGTAATGACTGGATTAACATGTATGCACGGGTAATGACTGGATTAACATGTATGCACGGGTAATGACTGGATTAACATGTATGCACTGGTAATGACTGGATTAACATGTATGCACTGGTAATGACTGGATTAACATGTATGCACGTGTAATGACTGGATTAACATGTATGCACGGGTAATGACTGGTTTAACATGTATGCCTGGATAATGACTGGATTAACATGTATGCACGGGTAATGACTGGATTAACATGTATGCATGGATAATGACTGGATTAACATGTATGCACGGGTAATGACTGGATTAACATGTATGCCTGGATAATGACTGGATTAACATGTATGCACTGGTAATGACTGGATTAACATGTATGCCTGGATAATGACTGGATTAACATGTATGCACGGATAATGACTGGATTAACATGTATGCACGTGTAATGACTGGATTAACATGTATGCACGGGTAATGACTGGATTAACATGTATGCATGGGTAATGACTGGATTAACATGTATGCACGTGTAATGACTGGATTAACATGTATGCACGGGTAATGACTGGATTAACATGTATGCACGGGTAATGACTGGATTAACATGTATGTACGGGTAATGACTGGATTAACATGTATGCACTGGTAATGACTGGATTAACATGTATGCACTGGTAATGACTGGATTAACATGTATGCACGTGTAATGACTGGATTAACATGTATGCACGGGTAATGACTGGATTAACATGTATGCACGGGTAATGACTGGATTAACATGTATGCACTGGTAATGACTGGATTAACATGTATGCACTGGTAATGACTGGATTAACATGTATGCACGGGTAATGACTGGATTAACATGTATGCACGGGTAATGACTGGATTAACATGTATGCACTGGTAATGACTGGATTAACATGTATGCACTGGTAATGACTGGATTAACATGTATGCACGGGTAATGACTGGATTAACATGTATGCACGGGTAATGACTGGATTAACATGTATGCACGGGTAATGGCTGGATTAACATGTATGTACGGGTAATGACTGGATTAACATGTATGCACGGGTAATGACTGGATTAACATGTATGCCTGGATAATGACTGGATTAACATGTATGCATGGATAATGACTGGATTAACATGTATGCACGGATAATGACTGGATTAACATGTATGCACGTGTAATGACTGGATTAACATGTATGCACGGGTAATGACTGGATTAACATGTATGCACGGGTAATGACTGGATTAACATGTATGCACGGGTAATGACTGGATTAACATGTATGCACTGGTAATGATTGGATTAACATGTATGCACTGGTAATGACTGGATTAACATGTATGCACGGGTAATGACTGGATTAACATGTATGCACGGGTAATGACTGGATTAACATGTATGCACGGATAATGACTGGATTAACATGTATGCACGGGTAATGACTGGATTAACATGTATGCACGTGTAATGACTGAATTAACATGTATGCACTGGTAATGACTGGATTAACATGTATGCACGGGTAATGACTGGATTAACATGTATGCACTGGTAATGACTGGATTAACATGTATGCACGGGTAATGACTGGATTAACATGTATGCACGTGTAATGACTGGATTAACATGTATGCACGGGTAATGACTGGATTAACATGTATGCACGGGTAATGACTGGATTAACATGTATGCACGGGTAATGACTGGATTAACATGTATGCACGGGTAATGACTGGATTAACATGTATGCACGGGTAATGACTGGATTAACATGTATGCACTGGTAATGACTGGATTAACATGTATGCACGGGTAATGACTGGATTAACATGTATGCACTGGTAATGACTGGATTAACATGTATGCACTGGTAATGACTGGATTAACATGTATGCACGGGTAATGACTGGATTAACATGTATGCACGGGTAATGACTGGATTAACATGTATGCACGGGTAATGACTGGATTAACATGTATGCACGGGTAATGACTGGATTAACATGTATGCACGGGTAATGACTGGATTAACATGTATGCACGGGTAATGACTGGATTAACATGTATGCACTGGTAATGACTGGATTAACATGTATGCACGGGTAATGACTGGATTAACATGTATGCACGGGTAATGACTGGATTAACATGTATGCACGGGTAATGACTGGATTAACATGTATGCACGGGTAATGACTGGATTAACATGTATGCACGGGTAATGACTGGATTAACATGTATGCATGGATAATGACTGGATTAACATGTATGCACGGATAATGACTGGATTAACATGTATGCACTGGTAATGACTGGATTAACATGTATGCACTGGTAATGACTGGATTAACATGTATGCACGGGTAATGACTGGATTAACATGTATGCACGGGTAATGACTGGATTAACATGTATGCACGGGTAATGACTGGATTAACATGCATGCACGGGTAATGACTGGATTAACATGTATGCACTGGTAATGACTGGATTAACATGTATACCTGGATAATGACTGGATTAACATGTATGCACGGGTAATGACTGGATTAACATGTATGCACGGGTAATGACTGGATTAACATGTATGCACGGGTAATCACTGGATTAACATGTATGCACGGGTAATCACTGGATTAACATGTATGCACTGGTAATGACTGGATTAACATGTATGCACGGGTAATGACTGGATTAACATGTATGCACGGGTAATGACTGGATTAACATGTATGCACGGGTAATGACTGGATTAACATGTATGCATGGATAATGACTGGATTAACATGTATGCACGGATAATGACTGGATTAACATGTATGCACGTGTAATGACTGGATTAACATGTATGCACGGGTAATGACTGGATTAACATGTATGCACGGGTAATGACTGGATTAACATGTATGCACGGGTAGTAACTGGATTAACATGTATGCACGTGTAATGACTGGATTAACATGTATGCACGGGTAATGACTGGATTAACATGTATGCACGGGTAATGACTGGATTAACATGTATGCACTGGTAATGACTGGATTAACATGTATGCACTGGTAATGACTGGATTAACATGTATGCACGTGTAATGACTGGATTAACATGTATGCACGGGTAATGACTGGTTTAACATGTATGCCTGGATAATGACTGGATTAACATGTATGCACGGGTAATGACTGGATTAACATGTATGCATGGATAATGACTGGATTAACATGTATGCACGGGTAATGACTGGATTAACATGTATGCCTGGATAATGACTGGATTAACATGTATGCACTGGTAATGACTGGATTAACATGTATGCCTGGATAATGACTGGATTAACATGTATGCACGGATAATGACTGGATTAACATGTATGCACGTGTAATGACTGGATTAACATGTATGCACGGGTAATGACTGGATTAACATGTATGCATGGGTAATGACTGGATTAACATGTATGCACGTGTAATGACTGGATTAACATGTATGCACGGGTAATGACTGGATTAACATGTATGCACGGGTAATGACTGGATTAACATGTATGTACGGGTAATGACTGGATTAACATGTATGCACTGGTAATGACTGGATTAACATGTATGCACTGGTAATGACTGGATTAACATGTATGCACGTGTAATGACTGAATTAACATGTATGCACGGGTAATGACTGGATTAACATGTATGCACGGGTAATGACTGGATTAACATGTATGCACTGGTAATGACTGGATTAACATGTATGCACTGGTAATGACTGGATTAACATGTATGCACGGGTAATGACTGGATTAACATGTATGCACGGGTAATGACTGGATTAACATGTATGCACTGGTAATGACTGGATTAACATGTATGCACTGGTAATGACTGGATTAACATGTATGCACGGGTAATGACTGGATTAACATGTATGCACGGGTAATGACTGGATTAACATGTATGCACGGGTAATGACTGGATTAACATGTATGCACGGGTAATGGCTGGATTAACATGTATGTACGGGTAATGACTGGATTAACATGTATGCACGGGTAATGACTGGATTAACATGTATGCCTGGATAATGACTGGATTAACATGTATGCATGGATAATGACTGGATTAACATGTATGCACGGATAATGACTGGATTAACATGTATGCACGTGTAATGACTGGATTAACATGTATGCACGGGTAATGACTGGATTAACATGTATGCACGGGTAATGACTGGATTAACATGTATGCACGGGTAATGACTGGATTAACATGTATGCACTGGTAATGACTGGATTAACATGTATGCACTGGTAATGACTGGATTAACATGTATGCACGGGTAATGACTGGATTAACATGTATGCACGGGTAATGACTGGATTAACATGTATGCACGGGTAATGACTGGATTAACATGTATGCACGGGTAATGACTGGATTAACATGTATGCACGTGTAATGACTGGATTAACATGTATGCACGGGTAATGACTGGATTAACATGTATGCACGGGTAATGACTGGATTAACATGTATGCACTGGTAATGACTGGATTAACATGTATGCACGGGTAATGACTGGATTAACATGTATGCACGGGTAATGACTGGATTAACATGTATGCACGGGTAATGACTGGATTAACATGTATGCACGGGTAATGACTGGATTAACATGTATGCACGGGTAATGACTGGATTAACATGTATGCACGGGTAATGACTGGATTAACATGTATGCACGGGTAATGACTGGATTAACATGTATGCACTGGTAATGACTGGATTAACATGTATGCACGGGTAATGACTGGATTAACATGTATGCACGGGTAATGACTGGATTAACATGTATGCACGGGTAATGACTGGATTAACATGTATGCACGGGTAATGACTGGATTAACATGTATGCACGGGTAATGACTGGATTAACATGTATGCACGGGTAATGACTGGATTAACATGTATGCACGGGTAATGACTGGATTAACATGTATGCACGGGTAATGACTGGATTAACATGTATGCACGGGTAATGACTGGATTAACATGTATGCACGGGTAATGACTGGATTAACATGTATGCACGTGTAATGACTGGATTAACATGTATGCACGGGTAATGACTGGATTAACATGTATGCACGGGTAATGACTGGATTAACATGTATGCACGGGTAATGACTGGATTAACATGTATGCACGTGTAATGACTGGATTAACATGTATGCACGGGTAATGACTGGATTAACATGTATGCACGGGTAATGACTGGATTAACATGTATGCACTGGTAATGACTGGATTAACATGTATGCACTGGTAATGACTGGATTAACATGTATGCACGGGTAATGACTGGATTAACATGTATGCACTGGTAATGACTGGATTAACATGTATGCACGGGTAATGACTGGATTAACATGTATGCACGTGTAATGACTGGATTAACATGTATGCACGGGTAATGACTGGATTAACATGTATGCACGGGTAATGACTGGATTAACATGTATGCACGGGTAGTAACTGGATTAACATGTATGCACGTGTAATGACTGGATTAACATGTATGCACGGGTAATGACTGGATTAACATGTATGCACGGGTAATGACTGGATTAACATGTATGCACTGGTAATGACTGGATTAACATGTATGCACTGGTAATGACTGGATTAACATGTATGCACTGTAATGACTGGATTAACATGTATGCACGGGTAATGACTGGTTTAACATGTATGCCTGGATAATGACTGGATTAACATGTATGCACGGGTAATGACTGGATTAACATGTATGCATGGATAATGACTGGATTAACATGTATGCACGGGTAATGACTGGATTAACATGTATGCCTGGATAATGACTGGATTAACATGTATGCACTGGTAATGACTGGATTAACATGTATGCCTGGATAATGACTGGATTAACATGTATGCACGGATAATGACTGGATTAACATGTATGCACGTGTAATGACTGGATTAACATGTATGCACGGGTAATGACTGGATTAACATGTATGCATGGGTAATGACTGGATTAACATGTATGCACGTGTAATGACTGGATTAACATGTATGCACGGGTAATGACTGGATTAACATGTATGCACGGGTAATGACTGGATTAACATGTATGCACGGGTAATGACTGGATTAACATGTATGCACTGGTAATGACTGGATTAACATGTATGCACGGGTAATGACTGGATTAACATGTATGCACGTGTAATGACTGAATTAACATGTATGCACGGGTAATGACTGGATTAACATGTATGCACGGGTAATGACTGGATTAACATGTATGCACTGGTAATGACTGGATTAACATGTATGCACTGGTAATGACTGGATTAACATGTATGCACGGGTAATGACTGGATTAACATGTATGCACGGGTAATGACTGGATTAACATGTATGCACTGGTAATGACTGGATTAACATGTATGCACTGGTAATGACTGGATTAACATGTATGCACGGGTAATGACTGGATTAACATGTATGCACGGGTAATGACTGGATTAACATGTATGCACGGGTAATGGCTGGATTAACATGTATGTACGGGTAATGACTGGATTAACATGTATGCACGGGTAATGACTGGATTAACATGTATGCCTGGATAATGACTGGATTAACATGTATGCATGGATAATGACTGGATTAACATGTATGCACGGATAATGACTGGATTAACATGTATGCACGTGTAATGACTGGATTAACATGTATGCACGGGTAATGACTGGATTAACATGTATGCACGGGTAATGACTGGATTAACATGTATGCACGGGTAATGACTGGATTAACATGTATGCACTGGTAATGATTGGATTAACATGTATGCACTGGTAATGACTGGATTAACATGTATGCACGGGTAATGACTGGATTAACATGTATGCACGGGTAATGACTGGATTAACATGTATGCACGGATAATGACTGGATTAACATGTATGCACGGGTAATGACTGGATTAACATGTATGCACGTGTAATGACTGAATTAACATGTATGCACTGGTAATGACTGGATTAACATGTATGCACGGGTAATGACTGGATTAACATGTATGCACTGGTAATGACTGGATTAACATGTATGCACGGGTAATGACTGGATTAACATGTATGCACGTGTAATGACTGGATTAACATGTATGCACGGGTAATGACTGGATTAACATGTATGCACGGGTAATGACTGGATTAACATGTATGCACGGGTAATGACTGGATTAACATGTATGCACGGGTAATGACTGGATTAACATGTATGCACGGGTAATGACTGGATTAACATGTATGCACTGGTAATGACTGGATTAACATGTATGCACGGGTAATGACTGGATTAACATGTATGCACTGGTAATGACTGGATTAACATGTATGCACGGGTAATGACTGGATTAACATGTATGCACGGGTAATGACTGGATTAACATGTATGCACGGGTAATGACTGGATTAACATGTATGCACGGGTAATGACTGGATTAACATGTATGCACGGGTAATGACTGGATTAACATGTATGCACGGGTAATGACTGGATTAACATGTATGCACGGGTAATGACTGGATTAACATGTATGCACGGGTAATGACTGGATTAACATGTATGCACGGGTAATGACTGGATTAACATGTATGCACGGGTAATGACTGGATTAACATGTATGCACGGGTAATGACTGGATTAACATGTATGCACGGGTAATGACTGGATTAACATGTATGCACGGGTAATGACTGGATTAACATGTATGCATGGGTAATGACTGGATTAACATGTATGCACGGGTAATGACTGGATTAACATGTATGCACGGGTAATGACTGGATTAACATGTATGCACTGGTAATGACTGGATTAACATGTATGCACGGGTAATGACTGGATTAACATGTATGCACGGGTAATGACTGGATTAACATGTATGCACGGGTAATGACTGGATTAACATGTATGCACGGGTAATGACTGGATTAACATGTATGCACTGGTAATGACTGGATTAACATGTATGCCTGGTAATGACTGGATTAACATGTATGCACGGGTAATGACTGGATTAACATGTATGCACGGGTAATGACTGGATTAACATGTATGCACGGGTAATGACTGGATTAACATGTATGCACGGGTAATGACTGGATTAACATGTATGCACTGGTAATGACTGGATTAACATGTATGCACGGGTAATGACTGGATTAACATGTATGCACGGGTAATGACTGGATTAACATGTATGCACGGGTAATGACTGGATTAACATGTATGCATGGATAATGACTGGATTAACATGTATGCACGGATAATGACTGGATTAACATGTATGCACGGGTAATGACTGGATTAACATGTATGCACGGGTAATGACTGGATTAACATGTATGCACGGGTAATGACTGGATTAACATGTATGCACGGGTAATGACTGGATTAACATGTATGCACGGGTAATGACTGGATTAACATGTATGCACGGGTAATGACTGGATTAACATGTATGCACGGGTAATGACTGGATTAACATGTATGCACGGGTAATGACTGGATTAACATGTATGCACTGGTAATGACTGGATTAACATGTATGCACGGGTAATGACTGGATTAACATGTATGCACGGGTAATGACTGGTTAACATGTATGCGGTAATGACTGGATTAACATGTATGCACGGGTAATGACTGGATTAACATGTATGCACGGATAATGACTGGATTAACATGTATGCACGGGTAATGACTGGATTAACATGTATGCATGGATAATGACTGGATTAACATGTATGCACTGGTAATGACTGGATTAACATGTATGCACGGGTAATGACTGGATTAACATGTATGCACGGGTAATGACTGGATTAACATGTATGCACGGGTAATGACTGGATTAACATGTATGCACGGGTAATGACTGGATTAACATGTATGCACGGGTAATGACTGGATTAACATGTATGCACGGGTAATGACTGGATTAACATGTATGCACGGGTAATGACTGGATTAACATGTATGCACGGGTAATGACTGGATTAACATGTATGCACGGGTAATGACTGGATTAACATGTATGCACGGGTAATGACTGGATTAACATGTATGCACTGGTAATGACTGGATTAACATGTATGCACGGGTAATGACTGGATTAACATGTATGCACGGGTAATGACTGGATTAACATGTATGCACGGGTAATGACTGGATTAACATGTATGCACGGGTAATGACTGGATTAACATGTATGCACGGGTAATGACTGGATTAACATCTAAGCACGAGTTGTATTTCCTAACGCAAACTAAATGTCCCCGATATTTAAAAATGAAACCAAATGGATTCAATACAATGCTATGTACAAGTATGTATGCATGTATATGATGGAAAGTGATAAGGCTGCACACGTGTTAGGTGCAGTTGCTCCAATCTACATGTAGATGACAGTTGGCGTTGCCCGAGATATAAATAATGCCTTGATGGCTTAGAGGACAAAGACAACACTCCCCACATTTATCACCCACTTAGAGTGTGATCTCCAGGGGCGTAGCTTGGCAGGAATCGATGTGTAGGCCAACTTAAAAGTTAAGACTGGAGGGGATCCGGAGTTCGTCCCCAGGAAAACTATTTAGCGTATATAATTTAATCTTGGCCTCCCGATTTTTGTTGCAGATATGGCATTTTTATTTTTTCGATTTTTCGGCCTATAGGAAGCTACGCCAATGATCTCTGACTTGAAAGAACCAAAAACCGCAATATTTTAAAATATCTCGAGTAACATATGTTATATAACAGCAAATTACATCACTCAACCAGGACCCGTATCTGCAGAGGGAGAAAGGATGAACGTGACTGACTGTACGACGACATCGTAGTTAAATAAACAAGCCTGGAACTGATATCTATGATACATATCTATGCACAGCAGCAATACCTTGTAACTTGTCTTCCGGAATACTCGATTTTCTACCTGTCGGTGTGGTTGGCGATGTCGGTGTAGACGGTGACATCTTCATCGGCTTCTCTTCCGTGACGTGAATCCTTTTCTTTTCTAGTGGCGGCGGTTTCAGTCTCGCTAACTCCTTGTGAACAGCTTTATCATTTACCTTGTTGTCTTTTCCAGCAGCACCTTTGCTTGACGCTGGCTTTGATTCAGAGTCATGGTTTGATCTCAACCCTACTTTGGATTCCTTTGGAGACTTGGGGGCAGTTTTTGCTCCATCCTCATGTTTATGATCGGCAAACTTTTTTCTCAAAAGTCTGAAAGCGTCCTGATATAGAGATAACGTGATTGAGAGCTAACACATTGTTTTAAAATTAGAATCGACAGCATGGGGGATCCAGTGGTTATGAAGTTATGGGACGTTAAACCGAGGTCTCGTGTCGGTGCTTTACACCGTGCACGTAAAAGAACCAGAGGAGACTCTGTAATGGGTCTATGTCTGTATCATGCACTATCCTACAAAAATCTAAAATGACTAATCTCTTCAGGAGGCGTCGCTCATATTGGCAACCGGTAGCGACGATAAATAAACGTAAAACACACACACACAGTTATGGAAACGTCTAATTTATGTTTAGCTCATTTTTACTCATGTGTATACACTTATGCTTAAGCTAGTTAGTCATCATGCATCATAGCTCATGGCCAATGCTACCACGTGTATGTATGGTTGTTCATTGTTTACACATGTTTCATTAGTTTATACACATTTATTTTAGCTCGATTGCGAAACAAGTTCTTTCAACTTATATTAATCACTCTCAAGACCTCATTCCTGATGGAATCCATCGCCACGAGGGAGAGAGAAGAGGCAACGTGGATTTTAAATGCCTTGCCTAAGGGCGCAATCGTAACGGCTCCAGCGGGGATCGAACTCCGGACCTTTCGCACGACGTCCACAACAGTCTTTCAGGTGGGACGTTAAACCGAGATCGGTGCTTTACACCATGCACGTAAAAGAACCAGAGGAGACTCTGGAATGGGTAAGAGTCTGTATCATTGCACTATTCGCCAACATATAAAATGACTAATCTCTTCAGGAGACGTCGCTCATGATCATATGAGCAACCGGTAGCGACGATAAATAAAGGTAAAGCACACACACTTGTGGTTAAAGTTCGGTGTATCGAGGTATTGTTGGTAAATAGCTTTCTTAGTGGCATAGTGTGCATATTGAAAAGGCTGTTGGTCTCATCAATGAACGTTTATCTCTCGTGCCGAGATATACAAGGTACGAGATAGTCATCACGGAGAGTGTTCCACCACCATGGATACTGCGGAATATTCTGCAGGCGATTGTTTATTTTATCTGGCAAGTTGCCGTCTCTTATATACATGTCCCTTATACTAATAGCTAACCTGTATACTCGTCTGTAAATAATCTTGATAAAACCCGATGCTTTCAAGATCATCTATTATAGAGATAGGTAAACATTTAATAGACCGGTACCTGGTACTGGCAGTTACCTGTCTACCATTAATCATGAAACATGTTATAGAATGTTTTACTACTGCCCGAGTTGAGTTTCATTACATAAGCATATTTGTAAAATGATGTATTTTTTGTTGAAATATTTGACGATGAAGACATGCGGTATATTCCACATCCGGTCGGCGGTAGAGGTGAGTGGGCTTTATGTGACCGAGTGGTCGTGACTTCATATCACTTGCCACTCCCCTCAGCGTTGTGGGTTAGAATTCCACCAGTGGTGTCATGATGTGAAGCCATCCAGCTGTAGATGCCCATCGGTTGTGTACATTATAGTCTTCCGCCATCACTTATACTTGGACACTTCGATATAATAACCTTAGATAGGCGGAGGTGTTCTACACACCAACTCGAGTACAAATTAGGGTGGATAGGTCGGTGGTGTGTTCTACGCACCAACTCGAGAACAAATTAGGGTGGATAGGTCGGTGGTGTGTTCTACGCACCAACTCGAGAACAAACTAGGGTGGATAGGTCGGTGGTGTGTTCTACACACCAACTCGAGAACAAATTAGGGTGGATAGGTCGGTGGTGTGTTCTACGCACCAACTCGAGTACGAACTATGGTGGATAGGTCAGTGAGGGTGTTCTACGCACCAACTCGAGTATGAACTAGGGTGGATAGGTGGGTGAGGGTGTTCTGCGCACCAACTCGAGTACGAACTAGGGTGAATAGGTCGGTGGGGTGTTCTACGCACCAACTCGAGTACGAACTAGGGTGGATAGGTCGGTGGGGTGTTCTACGCACCAACTCGAGTACGAACTATGGTGGATAGGTCGGTGGTGTGTTCTACGCACCAACTCGAGTAGGAACTAGGGTGGATAGGTGGGTGAGGGTGTTCTACGCACCACCTCGAGTACGAACTAGGGTGGATAGGTCGGTGGGGTGTTCTAGGCACCAACTCGAGTACGAACTATGGTGGATAGGTCGGTGTGTTCTACGCACCAACTCGAGTACGAACTAGGGTGGATAGGTCGGTGGGGTGTTCTACGCACCAACTCGAGTACGAACTAGGGTATATAGGTCGGTGGGGTGTTCTGCGCACCAACTCGAGTACGAACTAGGGTGGATAGGTCGGTGGTGTGTTCTACGCACAACTCGAGTACAAACTAGGGTGGATAGGTCGGTGGTGTGTTCTACGCATCAACTCGAGCACGAACTAGGGTGGATAGGTCGGTGGTGTGTTCTACGCATCAACTCGAGTACGAACTAGGGTGGATAGGTCGGTGGTGTGTTCTACGCACCAACTCGAGTACAAACTAGGGTGGATAGGTCGGTGGTGTGTTCTACGCACCAACTCGAGTACGAACTATGGTGGATAGGTCGGTGGTGTGTTCTACGCATCAACTCGAGTACGAACTAGGGTGGATAGGTCGGTGGTGTGTTCTACGCATCAACTCGAGTATGAACTATTGTGGATAGGTTGGTGGTGTGTTCTACGCATCAACTCGAGTACGAAATAGGGTGGATAGGTCGGTGGGGTGTTCTACGCATCAACTCGAGTACGAACTAGGGTGGATAGGTCGGTGGTGTGTTCTACGCATCAAGTCGAGTATAAACTATGTGGATAGGTCGGTGGTGGTTCTACGCATCAACTCGAGTACGAACTAGGGTGGATAGGTCGGTGAGGTGTTCTACGCATCAACTCGAGTACGAACTAGGGTGGATAGGTCGGTGAGGTGTTCTACGCATCAACTCGAGTACGAACTATTGTGGATAGGTCGGTGGTGTGTTCTACGCATCAACTCGAGTATGAACTAGGATGGATAGGTCGGTGGGATGTTTACGCATCAACTCGAGTACGAACTAGGGTGGATAGTCGGTGGGGTGTTCTACGCAACTCGAGTACGAACTAGGGTGATAGGTCGGTGGGGTGTTCTACGCACCAACTCGTGTACGAACTAGGGTGGATAGGTCGGTGGTGTGTTCTACGCACCAACTCGAGTACAAACTAGGGTAGATAGGTCGGTGGGGTGTTCTACGCACCAATCGAGTACGAATTAGGGTGGATAGGTCGGTGTGGTGTTCTACGCACAACTCGAGTACGAACTAGGGTGGATAGGTCGGTGGGGTGTTCTACGCACCAACTCGAGTATGAACTAGGGTGGATAGGTCGGTGGGTTTCTACGCATCAACTCGAGTACGAACTAGGGTGCATAGGTCGGTGGTGTGTTCTACGCATCAACTCGAGTACGAACTAGGGTGGATAGGTCGGTGGGGTGTTCTACGCATCAACTCGAGTATAAACTATTGTGGATAGGTCGATGGGGTGTTCTACGCATCAACTCGAGTAACTATTGTGGATAGGTCGGTGGTGTGTTCTACGCATCAACTCGAGTATGAACTAGGGTGGATAGGTCGGTGGGGTGTTCTACGCACAACTCGAGTACGAACTAGGGTGTTTAGGTCGGTGGTGTGTTCTACGCATCAACTCGAGTACGAACTAGGGTGGATAGGTCGGTGGGGTGTTCTACGCACCACATCGAGTACAAAGTAGGGTGGATAGGTCGGTGGTGTGTTCTACGCACCAACTCGAGTACAAACTAGGGTGGATAGGTCGGTGGGGTGTTCTACGCACCAACTCGAGTACGAACTAGGGTGGATAGGTCGGTGGGGTGTTCTACGCATCAACTCGAGTATAAACTATTGTGGATAGGTCGATGGGGTGTTCTACGCATCAACTCGAGTATAAACTATTGTGGATAGGTCGGTGGTGTGTTCTACGCATCAACTCGAGTATGAACTAGGGTGGATAGGTCGGTGGGGTGTTCTACGCATCAACTCGAGTACGAACTAGGGTGTTTAGGTCGGTGGTGTGTTCTACGCATCAACTCGAGTACGAACTAGGGTGGATAGGTCGGTGGGGTGTTCTACGCACCACTCGAGTACAAAGTAGGGTGGATAGGTCGGTGGTGTGTTCTACGCACCAACTCGAGTACAAACTAGGGTGGATAGGTCGGTGGGGTGTTCTACGCACCAACTCGAGTACGAACTAGGGTGGATAGGTCGGTGGGGTGTTCTACGCACCAACTCGAGTACAAACTAGGGTAGATAGGTCGGTGGGGTGTTCTGCGCACCAACTCGAGTACGAACTAGGGTGGATAGGTCGGTGGGGTGTTCTACGCACCAACTCGAGTATGAACTAGGGTGGATAGGTCGGTGGTGTGTTCTATGCACCAACTCGAGTACGAACTAGGGTGGATAGGTCGGTGGTGTGTTCTACGCACCAACTCGAGTACGAACTATGGTGGATAGGTCGGTGGGGTGTTCTATGCACCAACTCGAGTACGAGCTAGGGTGGATAGGTCGGTGGTGTGTTCTACGCATCAACTCGAGTATGAACTATTGTGGATAGGTCGGTGGGGTGTTCTACGCATCAACTCAAGTACGAACTAGGGTGGATAGGTCGGTGGGGTGTGCTACGCATCAACTCGAGTACGAACTATGGTGGATAGGTCGGTGGGGTGTTCTACGCATCAACTCGAGTACGAACTAGGGTGGATATGTCGGTGAGGTGTGCTACGCATCAACTCGAGTACGAACTATGGTGGATAGGTCGGTAGGGTGTTCTACGCATCAACTCGAGTACGAACTAGGGTGGATAGGTCGGTGGGGTGTTCTAACACCAACTCGAGTACGAACTATGGTGGTTAGGTCGGTGGGGTGTTCTATGCACCAACTCGAGTACGAACTAGGGTAGATAGGTCGGTGGGGTGTTCTGCGCACCAACTCGAGTACGAACTAGGGTGGATAGGTCGGTGGGGTGTTCTACGCATCAACTCGAGTACGAACTAGGGTAGATAGGTCGGTGGGGTGTTCTGCGCACCAACTCGAGTACGAACTAGGGTGGATAGGTCGGTGGGGGTGTTCTACGCACCAACTCGAGTACGAACTAGGGTAGATAGGTCGGTGGGGTGTTCTGCGTACCAACTCGAGTACAAACTAGCGTAGATAAAAAGGTTTAAACTTTATTTGTTTTACAACGATTGCGAAACAAGCTTTAACAACTTATATTAAGCACTCTCGTTGGCGCGGATGAAAGCGTAAATGTGGTCATTCTCGTGGGAGTAAACACGAGTACCCGGAGAAATCCCACCTGTCCGATCTGGCGACCACCGTACCATCTCACATACTTGCCAGGTTGCATCCCAGGTTGCATTGGTGAGAAGCGAGCGCACTAACCACTGCGCTAATCGGACAGCCGTGGACTAGCGTGGATAGGTAGGCGGCGGAGGTGTTCTGCATACGAACTCTAGTACGAACTAGGGTGGATAGGTCGGTGTGTTTTGTGTAACAATTCGAGTACACACAACGGTGGATATGTTGGCGCGTGTGTATTGTATTCCAATTAGAGTATGCGGCCATGTGTTTTGTGTAACAACTCGAGTACAAACCTGGGTGGTTCATGTCGACGTGTGTTTTGTGTTCCATCTCAATTACGTACAAGTGTGGATATGTCGGCGAACCGAGGTGCATATGTCGGCGAACCGAGGTGGATATGTCGGCGAACCGAGGTGGATATGTCGGCGAACCGAGGTGGATATGTTGGCGAACCGAGGTGGATATGTCGGCGCGGGTGTTTTGTGTGCCAAGTCAGGGACGAACCGAGGTAGATATGTCGGCGAACCGAGGTTGATATGTCGGCGAACCGAGGTTGATATGCAGGCGCGGGTGTTTTGTGTTCAAACTCGGTGACGAACTGATGTGGATAGGTCGGCGCGGGTGTTTTGTGTTCCAACTCGGGGACGAAAGACGATAAATAAACGCAAAAACACACATATATACATATGTAATTATTACCAACGTGAATTGCACCAATGTTTCCGGTAACCAAGTTTATTTTATTTTCCAAAGAGTGCGACAAAACCTTTGCGCCGATGAAACCTTCGTGTAGGCGGAAACCTGAATACCCGGAGAAAACCCACCTATCCGAACCGGCGACGAGAATTCCAACTCACATACGCCCCGGTACGATCGAGGATCCCACATGTGTTCGGGTAACCAGACTAGTGGTGTAGGCTTAGTCTAGTGGTGTAGGCTTAGTCTATAGGCTTAGTCTAGTGGTGTATGCTTAGTTTATAGGCTTAGTCTAGTGGTGTAGGCTTAGTCTAGTGGTGTAGGCTTAGTCTATAGGCTTAGTCTAGTGGTGTATGCTTAGTTTATAGGCTTAGTCTAGTGGTGTAGGCTTAGTCTAGTGGTGTAGGCTTAGTCTAGTGGTGTAGGCTTAGTCTAGTGGTGTAGGCTTAGTCTATAGGCTTAGTATAGTGGTGTAGGCTTAGTCTAATGGTGTAGGCTTAGTCTAGTGGTGTATATTTAGTCTATAGGCTTAGTCTAGTGGTGTAGGCTTAGTCTATATGCTTAGTCTAGTGGTGTAGGCTTAGTCTAATGGTGTAGGCTTAGTCTAGTGATGTAGGTTTAGTCTAGTGGTGTAGGCTTAGTCTAGTGGTGTAGGCTTAGTCTATGGGCTTAGTCTATTGGTGTAGGCTTAGTCTAGTGGTGTAGGCTTAGTATATGGGCTTAGTCTAGTGGTGTAGGCTTAGTCTAGTGGTGTAGGCTTAGTCTAGTGGTGTAGGCTTAGTCTAGTGGTGTAGGCTTAGTATATAGGCTTAGTCTAGTGATGTATGCTTAGTCTATAGGCTTAGTCTATTGGTGTAGGCTTAGTCTAGTGGTGTAGGCTTAGTCTAGTGGTGTATGCTTAGTCTAGTGGTGGGTGCTTAGTCTATAGGCTTAGTCTAGTGGTGTAGGCTTAGTCTAGTGGCGTATGCTTAGTCTATAGGCTTAGTCTAGTTATGTAGGCTTAGTCTAGTGGTGTAGGCTTAGTATATAGGCTTAGTCTAGTGGTCTAGCTTCAATATGGAAACAAAGGTCAAGGTCTACAGATTGTCAGAATCTATAAGTTACACATGTTCCCGGTAACCTTACTATATGATACTGTTATACATTTTTGTAACGAAAAAAAAAACAGGAAAACAATATACGATTACTCACCATGTTCTTATCCCATATCCAAACTCCAGAATTATTCACTTCACGTGTGTTCTATGCGCGTTCTCGTTTCTTCCTCAATAAGTGAACATTCCTGGCAATTAATGTACATGTCGGGGTATATTGGTTCAGTGTTTCAGTTCCCCTCCGAGTTTACTAATGCAGTGCATATGACTAGGGCTATATAATAAAAATGAAATTAATATTAGAGTTGCCACTGCGAGCCTACATAAACATAAAACATTTGTTGCTACTTAGAACGAGGGTCGTTTAACAAGTCTGAGATTCCATATGTCTTCCGGTAATTTCTTTTGCAGGTAAGAATAACGCCGATGTGCGTTCGCGAGCTTCTCGCTCGATGCTAGTACTACATGTGTAACGTTGGATAATCTGTGACAGTGCACGTGATTCCCGCTAGATTGAGTACCATTAGTACGCATGATGTAACTTTGGAGATTCCGCGATCGTGCACTGAATTCTGGCTCGGTTAGCGTATTAAATGTGTAATGTTGGAGATTCCGCGATCGTGCACTGATTTCTGGCTCGGTTAGCGTATTAAATATGTAATGTTGGAGATTCCGCGATCGTGCACTGAATTCTGGCTCGGTTAGCGTATTAAATGTGTAATGTTGGAGCTTCCGCGATCGTGCACTGATTTCTCGCTGGATTAGCGTATTAAATGTGTAATGTTGGAGATTCCGCGATCGTGCACTGAATTCTGGCTCGATTAGCGTATTAAATGTGTAGTGTTGGAGCTTCCGCGATCGTGCACTGATTTCTCGCTGGATTAGCGTATTAAATGTGTAATGTTGGAGATTCCGCGATCGTGCACTGAATTCTGGCTCGGTTAGCGTATTAAATGTGTAATGTTGGAGCTTCCGCGATCGTGCACTGATTTCTCGCTGGATTAGCGTATTAAATGTGTAATGTTGGAGATTCCGCGATCGTGCACTGATTTCTGGGTCAGTTAGCGTATTAAATGTGTAATGTTGGAGATTCCGCGATCATGTAATGATTTCTCGCTGGGTTAGCGTATTAAATATGTAATGTTGGAGATTCCGCGATCGTGTAATGATTTCTCGCTGGATTAGCGTATTAAATGTGTAATGTTGGAGATTCCGCGATCGTGTACGGATTTCTCGCTGGGTTAGCGTATTAAATGTGTAATGTTGGAGATTCCGCGATCGTGCACTGATTTCTGGGTCAGTTAGCGTATTAAATGTGTAATGTTGGAGATTCCGCGATCATGTAATGATTTCTCGCTGGGTTAGCGTATTAAATATGTAATGTTGGAGATTCCGCGATCGTGTAATGATTTCTCGCTGGATTAGCGTATTAAATGTGTAATGTTGGAGATTCCGCGATCGTGTACGGATTTCTCGCTGGGTTAGCGTATTAAATGTGTAATGTTGGAGATTCCGCGATCGTGCACTGATTTCTGGGTCGATTAGCGTATTAAATGTGTAATGTTGGAGGTTCCGCGATCGTGCACTGATTTATCGCTGGATTAGCGTATTAAATGTGTAATGTTGGAGATTCCGCGATCGTGCACTGAATTCTGGCTCGGTTAGCGTATTAAATGTGTAATGTTGGAGCTTCCGCGATCGTGCACTGATTTCTCGCTGGATTAGCGTATTAAATGTGTAATGTTGGAGATTCCGCGATCGTGTAATGATTTCTCGCTGGATTAGCGTATTAAATGTGTAATGTTGGAGATTCCGCGATCGTGTACGGATTTCTCGCTGGGTTAGCGTATTAAATGTGTAATGTTGGAGATTCCGCGATCGTGCACTGATTTCTGGGTCAGTTAGCGTATTAAATGTGTAATGTTGGAGATTCCGCGATCATGTAATGATTTCTCGCTGGGTTAGCGTATTAAATATGTAATGTTGGAGATTCCGCGATCGTGTAATGATTTCTCGCTGGGTTAGCATATTAAATGTGTAAAGTTGGAGATTCCTCAGTCGTGTAAATTTTAAGACATAATGACATACTTGCAGCCCACAATTCCACCTGCTGGTCCACCCAAACACTGTAACACCAAGACTCGAACCCAACACCCATATATCACATAACATACTTGCAGCCCACAATTCCACCTGCTGGTCCACCCAAACACTGTAACACCAAGACTCGAACCCAACACCCATATATCACATAACATACTTGCAGCCCACAATTCCACCTGCTGGTCCACCCAAACACTGTAATACCAAGACTCGAACCCAACACCCATATATCACATAACATACTTGCAGCCCACAATTCCACCTGCTGTTCCACCCAAACACTGTAACACTAAGACTCGAACCCAACACCCATATATCACATAACATACTTGAAGCCCACAATTCCACCTGCTGGTCCACCCCAACACTGTAACACCAAGACTCGAACCAACACCCATATATCACATAACATACGTGCAGCCCACAATTCCACCTGCTGTTCCACCCCAACACTATAACACCAAGATTGGAAACCAACACCCATATATCACATAACATATTTGCAGCCCACAATTCCACATGCTGGTCCACCCTAACACTGTAACACCAAGACTCGAACCCAATACCCATATATCAGATAACATACTTGCAGCCCACAATTCCACCTGCTGGTCCACCCCAACACCGTAACACCAACACTCGAACCCAACACCCATATATCACATAACATACTTGCAGCCCACAATTCCACATGTTGGTCCACCCCGACACTGTAACACCAAGACTCGAACCCAACACCCATATATCACATAACATACTTGCAGCCCACAATTCCACCTGCTGTTCCACCCCAACACTGTAACACCAAGACTCGAACCCAACACCCATATATCACATAACATACGTGCAGCCCACAATTCCACCTGCTGTTCCACCCCAACACTGTAACACTAAGACTCGAACCCAACACCCATATATCACATAACATACTTGCAGCCCACAATTCCACCTGCTGTTCCACCCCAACACTGTAACACCAAGACTCGAACCAAACACCCATATATCACATAACAAACTTGCAGCCCACAATTCCACCTGCTGTTCCACCCCAACACTGTAACACCAAGACTCGAACCCAACACCCATATATCACATAACATACTTGCAGCCCACAATTCCACCTGCTGGTCCACCCCAACACTGTAACACCAAGACTCGAACCCAACACCCATATATCACATAACATACTTGCAGCCCACAATTCCACCTGCTGGTCCACCCCAACACTGTAACACCAAGACTCGAACCCAACACCCATATATCACATAACATACTTGCAGCCCACAATTCCACCTGTTGTTCCACCCCAACATTGTAACACTAAGACTCGAACCCAACACCCATATATCACATAACATACTTGCAGCCCACAATTCCACATGCTGTTCCACCCCAACATTGTAACACTAAGACTCGAACCCAACACCCATATATCACATAACATACTTGCAGCCCACAATTACACCTGCTGTTCCACCCCAACATTGTAACACTAAGACTCGAACCCAACACCCATATATCACATAACATACGTGCAGCCCACAATTCCACCTGTTGTTCCACCCCAACACTGTAACACCAAGACTCGAACCCAACACCCATATATCACATAACATACGTGCAGCCCACAATTCCGCCTGCTGGTCCACCCCAACACTGTAACACCAAGACTCGAACCCAACACCCATATATCATATAACATACGTGCAGCCCACAATTCCACCTGCTGGTCCACCCCAACACTGTAACACCAAGACTCGAACCCAACACCCATATATCATATAACATACTTACAGCCCACAATTCCGCCTGCTGGTCTACCCCAACACTGTGACACCAAGACTCGAACCCAACACCCATATATCATATAACATACGTGCAGCCCACAATTCCACCTGCTGGTCCACCCCAACACTGTAACACCAAGACTCGAACCCAACACCCATATATCACATAACATACTTGCCGTCTCCGTAGCCCAGTGATTAAGGCGTCCGCCTACGGAGCGGGAGGTCGAAGGTTCGAATCTCGTCAGGGGTATCGTTCTGATATGACCGGTTGGTTAGCCGCCAGCTAGTTAAATAATGGTTACCGATTGCCTACCAGCCTGACGTCTGGCACACAAGCATAGGATTCGGGAAGTACTGATGTTCATAAAAAAGAGGTGTCTCATAAGTCAGAAATGGCTGGCCCTTTAAATAGGGGTGACACTATAATAAACAAACACTTTACTTTTACTTTACTTTTACTTGCAGCCCACAATTCCACCTGCTGGTCCACCCCAACACTGTAACACCAAGACTCGAACCCAACACCCATATATCACATAACATACTTGCAGCCCACAATTCCACCTGCTGGTCCACCCCAACACTGTAACACCAAGACTCGAACCCAACACCCATATATCACATAACATACTTGCAGCCCACAATTCCACCTGCTGGTCCACCCCAACACTGTAACACCAAGACTCGAACCCAACACCCATATATCACATAACATACTTGCAGCCCACAATTCCACCTGCTGGTCCACCCCAACACTGTAACACCAAGACTCGAACCCAACACCCATATATCACATAACATACTTGCAGCCCACAATTCCACCTGCTGGTCCACCCCAACACTGTAACACCAAGACTCGAACCCAACACCCATATATCACATAACATACGTGCAGCCCACAATTCCACCTGCTGGTCCACCCCAACACTGTAACACCAAGACTCGAACCCTTAGTACTTAGTTTAAACTTTATTTATTTTACAATGATTGCGAATCAAGTTCTAACAACATATATTAATCACTCTCGTTGGCGCGGATGAACACGTATATGTGGTCATTCGTGTGGGAGGAAACCTGAGTACACGGAGACAATCCACCTGTCCGATCTGGCGACCATCTCACATACTTTCCGGTCCGAGGATCGAACCCGGGTTGCATTGGTGAAAAGCGGGCGTGCTAACCATTGCGCTAGTCGGACAGCCACAAAAAGTACTGGCAGTCCATTATTTTTAATATTGGACTGTGTTCAAAAGCCCAGAGTATTATGCTAAATCATACGCGTAAATGTACGAAAATAACACGTTTATCTAGTAAGTATGTATTTTAAGTAAGATATAGGCCTCAAACGTATTGGCTTTCATCCTATACATCAATCAATGTTCTGTCAAACAGCACCGTTTATACTTTCCACATTTCTAAGCACATGTGAACTTTCATAAGCACCGTAATTACCTAGAACTCGTTCTACGTGCCAAAACGAGAATCAGCATAGATCAATATTAGAGCGGAACATGCATTGAGTCCATTTCTAATTAAATCAAGCATCGACGTCTGGATAATATCATTACTTAACCCATTCAACACCAAGTAACTGACATGGACTGATCCATGATATTTTTAGACCAATAAATTAATAAGAAAATTACATTTGGACCAGTTCATTTATCAAAATGGGTAATTTTGTACAAAAGTATTAATATTACTGGCAAAAAGTGCAGATCCTGATTAGACGTCTTTAATGGGCCGGCTCATCTGCCTACATTAGAAAACAACCCGCACCAGGATATATAGCATCCCAAAAAGCCTGTGACCGACGATTACAAGTCGCTCGTAAGCCAGGTTCAATCCTCGGACTGGGAAGTATTTGAGATTGATAAAGCTTGTTTCACACTCGTTGTGAAATAAAACTAGTTTATATTAAGACAACACGGTAGCAAATGTGACATGTTTGTATCCAGTTCCATCGCTTTAAACACTACAGGCCTCTAAATAGACTTACAAAAAGTGTGACGAGCCGTTTCATCAGGATCTGCACATTTTGCCAGTAATTATTACTATTTTTAGATAGAATTGCCCATTTTGATAAATGAACTGGGCCATAGGCAATTTTTCTTATTAATTAATTGGTCTAAAAATATCATGCACCAGTCCATGTCAGTTACTTGGTGTTGAATGGGTTAATACAGGCACCAGTCCATGTCAGTTACTTGGGGTTGAATGGGTTAATATCATGCACCAGTCCATGTCAGTTACTTGGTGTTGAATGGGTTAATACAGGCACCAGTCCATGTCAGTTACTTGGGATTGAATGAGTTAATATCATGCACCAGTCCATGTCAGTTACTTGGGATTAAATTAGTTAATACAGGCACCAGTCCATGTCAGTTACTTGGGGTTGAATGGGTTAATACAGGCACCAGTCCATGTCAGTTACTTGGGGTTGAATTAGTTTATACAGGCACCAGTCCATGTCAGCTACTTGGGGTTGAATGGGTTAATACAGGCACCAGTCCATGTCAGCTACTTGGGGTTGAATGAGTTAATAAATCACAATAGTGAAGAACTGAATGCGCGTAAATCACTGTTTGTGTTCTATGTAATGATAGAGGTATAGAAGATGAATATCACTTTGTTTTGAAATGCAGTGATATATTGTCTCTGTTACATGAATACTCTTTCATAGTATCACCATGATTTATTGTTTATTTCTGATTTATTGTGTGTTGCGTGCAACCAATGCCCACACTGAAGTGGTGCGTGGAACCAATGCGCACATTGAAGTGGTGCGTGCAACCAATGCGCACATTGAAGAAGTGGTGCGTGCAACCAATGCGCATATTGAAGAAGTGGTGATCTGAAGAGATTAGTAATTTTAGATTGTTGGAGGGTATTGTAATGATACAGACAGATACCCATTCCAGAGTCTCCTCTGGTTCTTTTACGTGCACGGTGTAAAGCACCCACACGAGACCTCGGTTTAAAGTCCCAGCTGAAATACTGTTAATTGTATTAGTGTTAGACGAGGGATCGAACCTGCGATCCTTGTATTCCCAGTACATAGCTAAATATCGACGATACGAGTCCTATATGTATATGGTATGTGCAGCTTGTCACAACTACGTCTTCAAGCTGTGACACGCGAGGCAAGTACAACAGTGTGTGTCGAACTCTGCATTGGCTGCACCTGCTGAACAGCTGACAACAGTTACTGTAGCTGTGATGCCTTAGCTGCCAGCTCACGAAAACTAGCGGAGTATACGATGCTAACCATTTTGAAACGAGCATAGACATTGTTGTCATCGTAGAAAAGCGCACGACAGTCAGGCCCGTCGCTGGGCATACGCAACTACGCACGTGCGTATCATTGGTCTGAGAAAATTAAAAAAAAATTAAAACTCCAAAAATGAATTAAAACGCCAGGGGGGGGGGTAGTAGGGATACATAGGCGCCGTGATGTGTGGAGTGGTGGAATAATTGAGCCCATTGCAAATATGGTGCATCTCGAAATAGTGTGTGCTATTTTACGTGCTTGATTAATTGATAAGAGCAATAGTCCTGCAATTCTATGTTACAAAATGCATTGAAATGCAGGAAATTGCTTCCTCATTTCCAAAAATATCCCGGGGGGTGGGGAGACCCCCCTAGCGTAATCGCACGCTATGTTCAATTGACAAACAAATTTGACCGTGCGTATCATCAAAATAGCTCCAGCGACGGCCCTGACAGTCATCACGTTCGACATTCAGTTAGTTTAAACAATATTGTATTTCTTTAAATATACATAGACTCGTATACATAATATGTACATACATGTAGGATTGAGGAGAAAGCAACTTGTTATATGGTTACCTCTTTCCTACGACATTCAGTTGTGTGAAGCGGTCAAGGGGTAGCTAGCGATTTTGAATTTGCTGGATCGACTAATACAATAAGCTTGTCGGGATGTTGCTAGAGGGGTGAACATGTTGTATCATAGAACGTCAATGGTGCACTCCGATGCATATTGATATACGCCATAGACACCGACAGCGGGAAACCAAAGTGATTTCCTACAGCTCTGATGATGCTGTCTTAGACACCGACAGCGGGAAACCAAAGTGATTTCCTACAGCTCTGATGATGCTGTCTTAGACACCGACAGCGGGAAACCAAAGTGATTTCCTACAGCTCTGATGATGCTGTCTTAGACACCGACAGCGGGAAACCAAAGTGATTTCCTACAGCTCTGATGATGCTGTCTTAGACACCGACAGCGGGAAACCAAAGTGATTTCCTACAGCTCTGATGATGCTGTCTTAGACACCGACAGCGGGAAACCAAAGTGATTTCCTACAGCTCTGATGATGCTGTCTTAGACACCGACAGCGGGAAACCAAAGTGATTTCCTACAGCTCTGATGATGCTGTCTTAGACACCGACAGCGGGAAACCAAAGTGATTTCCTACAGCTCTGATGATGCTGTCTTAGACACCGACAGCGGGAAACCAAAGTGATTTCCTACAGCTCTGATGATGCTGTCTTAGACACCGACAGCGGGAAACCAAAGTGATTTCCTACAGCTCTGATGATGCTGTCTTAGACACCGACAGCGGGAAACCAAAGTGATTTCCTACAGCTCTGATGATGCTGTCTTAAACACCGACAGCGGGAAACCAACGTGATTTCCTACAGCTCTGATGATGCTGTCACTTAGAAAGTACAACTCAAAACAGTTTCTCAATAGCAACGAAAACGATGTCTTCAGGGAGGGCACGCCGTGGCACATCTCGCAGCAGTAGCATAGGATCCTGGGATCTTCTGGTTATCAACCTTGCAACAAGGGACACACTCATCACCACCGCTGATTTACGGAGGTGGTGTTGGTATGAACAGATCCTGGAGCGAGAGACGAACAGTTGTCTAACTGCAAGATCCGTTTATATGCTGCTGCGGGATGACCTACAGTGAGGAGGGTGGTCCTAAGAAGAGCCGTTCAGAAAGACACCACCATGACGTGTCACCCTGAAGAGGAAGAAGATGCCTCCTCCAGTCTGTCGATTTTATCGCACCAACATCGAATACTGCAAGACCATCACACTACAAGACAACACTCTACAGAAACTTCACGAATAAACGGCGGTGCTAGGACTGCACGACTCTAATATTGAGAATGCTTGCCCACATGGTTCACCGGCGGCGAGGGTAAATAAACGCAACCATCATCATAATCATCAACGAAATCAAACTTACATATTGCAGAACAGACATGTGTCAACGAACATTAACGAGTGCGTATCAAATAAACAGAACCAGGATCACTTGAAATTCGAACATGAAGCAGTTATTCGTTTGCTATTATATACATGGGATGCTGCTCAAAGGGGGGTAACTCTCGTATAGTTATTCAATCTCCCGATATTGAGGTTAGCGGGATGCTGCTCAAAGGGGGGTAACTCTCGTATAGTTATTCAATCTCCCGATATTGAGGTTAGCTCTATTATTCTATCCAAATCACTATTGGTTGGAATAGGAAGTAAGCGGCGAACGATCCAGTTGAAGCCAATCTCTGATGCTGTTAACCCGCAACTGTTTGCTACACACACAGGGTTACACGCTATATTTGCCACACCCACACACCACACCCACCCCCCCCCCACACACACACGTTACACGCTATATTTGCTACACACACACACAGGGTTACACGCTATATTTGCTACACACACAGGGTTACACGCTATATTTGCTACACACACAGGGTTACACGCTATATTTGCTACACACACACACAGGGTTACACGCTATATTTGCTACACACACAGGGTTACACGCTATGTTTGCTACACACACACACACACACACACACACACACACACACACACACACACACACACACACACACACACACACACACACACACACACACACACACACACACACACACACACACACACACACACACACACACACACACACACACACACACACACACACACACACACACACACACACACACACACACACACACACACACACACACACACACACACACACACACACACACACACACACACACACACACACACACACACACACACACACACACACACACACACACACACACACACACACACACACACACACACACACACACACACACACACACACACACACACACACACACACACACACACACACACACACACACACACACACACACACACACACACACACACACACACACACACACACACACACACACACACACACACACCACAACACACACACACAACACACACACACACACAACACAACACACACACACACACACACACACACACACACACACACAACACAACAACACAACAACACACACACACACACACACACACCAACACACCAACACACCACACAACCACACACACCACACAACCACACACACCACACAACCACACACACACACACACACACACACCAACACACCACACACACACACAACACACACACACACACACACACACACACACACACACCAACACACCACACACACACACACACACACACACACACACACACACACACACACACACACACACACACACACACACACACACACACAAAACACACACACACACACACACACACACACACCACAACACCACACACACACACACACACACACACACACACACACACACACACACACACAGTTACACACACAGGGTTACACACTATGTTTGCTACACACACAGGGTTACACGCTATGTTTGCTACACACCAGTGTTACACGCTATGTTTGCTACACCACAGTGTTACGCTTATTTGCTACACACACGGGTTACACGCTATATTTGCTACACACACGGGTTACACGCTATATTTGCTACACACACAGGGTTACACGCTATGTTTGCTACACACACAGGGTTACATGCTATGTTTGCTACACACACAGGGTTACACGCTATGTTTGCTACACACACAGGGTTACACGCTATGTTTGCTACACAACAGGGTACACGTATGTTTGCTACACACACAGGGTTACACGTTATGTTGCTCCACAGGGTTACACGTTATGTTTGCTACACACACAGGGTTACGCTATGTTTGCTACACACACAGGGTTACACGCTATGTTTGCTACACACACAGGGTTACACGCTATGTTTGCTACACACACAGGGTTACACGCTATGTTTGCTACACACACAGGGTTACACGCTATGTTTGCTACACACACAGGGTTACACGCTATGTTTGCTACACACACAGGGTTACACGCTATGTTTGCTACACACACAGGGTTACACGCTATGTTTGCTACACACACAGGGTTACATGCTATTTTGCTACACACACAGGGTTACACGCTATATTTGCTACACACACAGGGTTACACGCTATGTTTGCTACACACACAGGGTTACACGCTATGTTTGCTACACACACAGGGTTACACGTTATGTTTGCTACACACACAGGGTTACACGTTATGTTTGCTACACACACAGGGTTACACGCTATGTTTGCTACACACACAGGGTTACACACTATGTTTGCTACACACACAGGGTTACATGCTATGTTTGCTACACACACAGGGTTACACGCTATGTTTGCTACACACACATGGTTACACGCTATGTTTGCTACACACACAGGGTTACACGCTATGTTTGCTACACACACAGGGTTACACGCTATGTTTGCTACACACACAGGGTTACACGCTATGTTTGCTACACACACAGGGTTACACGCTATGTTTGCGTGCGTCCAGTTGATCACAGTAACTCAAGCTTGTGGTGCGTCCAGTCAATTAACTGTTGCTGATGGACAATGGAAAGCACTTGATCACAGTACCTCCAGCTTGTGGTGAGTCCAGTCAATTAACTCTTGCTGACGGACAATGGAAAGCACTTGATCACAGTAACTCCAGCTTGTGGTGCGTCCTGTCAATTAACTGTTGCTGACGGACAATGGAAAGCACTTGATCACAGTAACTCCAGCTTGTGGTGCGTCCAGTCAATTAACTGTTGCTGACAGACAATGGAAAGCACTTAATCACAGTAACTCCAGCTTGTGGTGCGTCCAGTCAATTAACTGTTGCTGATGGACAATGGAAAGCACTTGATCACAGTACCTCCAGCGTGTGGTGCGTCCAGTCAATTAACTGTTGCTGATGGAAAGCACTTGATCCCAGTAACTCCAGCTTGTGGTGCGTCCAGTCAATTAACTGTTGCTGACGGACAATGGAAAGCACTTGATCACAGTAACTCCAGCTTGTGGTGCGTCCAGTCAATTAACTGTTGCTGACGGACAATGGAAAGCACTTAATCACAGTAACTCCAGCTTGTGGTGCGTCCAGTCAATTAACTGTTGCTGACGGACAATGGAAAGCACTTAATCACAGTAACTCCAGCTTGTGGTGCGTCCAGTCAATTAACTGTTGCTGATGGACAATGGACGAAACTTGATCACAGTAACTCCAGCTTGTGGTGCGTCCAGTCAATTAACTGTTGCTGATGGACAATGGCAAGCACTTGATCACAGTAACTCCAGCTTGTGGTGCGTCCAGTCAATTAACTGTTGCTGACGGACAATGGAAAGCACTTGATCACAGTACCTCCAGCTTGTGGTGAGTCCAGTCAAATAATTGTTGCTGACGGACAATGGAAAGCACTTAATAACAGTAACTCCAGCTTGCGGTGAGTCCAGTCAATGACACTGTAACTGTTGCTGACTGACAATGGAAAGCACTTAATCACAGTAACTCCAGCTTGTGGTGCGTCCAGTCAATTAACTGTTGCTGATGGACAATAGAAAGCACTTAATCACAGTAACTCCAGCTTGTGGTGCGTCCAGTCAATTAACTGTTGTTGATGGACAATGGAAAGCACTTAATCACAGTAACTCAAGCTTGTGGTGCGTCCAGTCAATTAACTGTTGCTGATGGACAATGGAAGGCACTTGATCACAGTACCTCCAGCTTGTGGTGAGTCCAGTCAATTAACTCTTGCTGACGGACAATGGAAAGCACTTGATCACAGTACCTCCAGCTTGTGGTGAGTCCAGTCAAATAATTGTTGCTGACGGACAATGGAAAGCACTTAATAACAGTAACTCCAGCTTGCGGTGAGTCCAGTCAATGACACTGTAACTGTTGCTGACTGACAATGGAAAGCACTTAATCACAGTAACTCCAGCTTGTGGTGCGTCCAGTCAATTAACTGTTGCTGATGGACAATAGAAAGCACTTAATCACAGTAACTCCAGCTTGTGGTGCGTCCAGTCAATTAACTGTTGTTGATGGACAATGGAAAGCACTTAATCACAGTAACTCAAGCTTGTGGTGCGTCCAGTCAATTAACTGTTGCTGATGGACAATGGAAGGCACTTGATCACAGTACCTCCAGCTTGTGGTGAGTCCAGTCAATTAACTCTTGCTGACGGACAATGGAAAGCACTTGATCACAGTAACTCCAGCTTGTGGTGCGTCCAGTCAATTAACTGTTGCTGACGGACAATGGAAAGCACTTGATCACAGTAACTCCAGCTTGTGGTGCGTCCTGTCAATTAACTGTTGCTGATGGACAATGGAAAGCACTTGATCACAGTACCTCCAGCTTGTGGTGCATCCAGTCAATTAACTGTTGTTGATGGACAATGGAAAGCACTTGATCACAGTAACTCCAGCTTGTGGTGCGTCCAGTCAATTAACTGTTGCTGACGGACAATGGAAAGCACTTGATCACAGTAACTCCAGCTTGTGGTGCGTCCAGTCAATTAACTGTTGCTGACGGACAATGGAAAGCACTTGATCACAGTAACTCCAGCTTGTGGTGCGTCCAGTCAATTAACTGTTGCTGACGGACAATGGAAAGCACATTAATCACAGTAACTCCAGCTTGTGGTGCGTCCAGTCAATTAACTGTTGCTGATGGACAATGGCCGAAACTTGATCACAGTAACTCCAGCTTGTGGTGCGTCCAGTCAATTAATTGTTGCTGACGGACAATGGAAAGCACTTGATCACAGTAACTCCAGCTTGTGGTGCGTCCAGTCAATTAACTGTTGCTGATGGACAATGGAAAGCGCTTTATCACAGTATTTCTAGCTTGTGGTGCGTCCAGTCAATTAACTGTTGCTGATGGACAATGGAAAGCATTTGATCACAGTACCTCCAGCTTGTGGTGCCTCCAGTCAATTAACTGTTGTTGATGGACAAGGAGCACTTGATCACAGTAACTCCAGCTTGTGGTGCGTCCAGTCAATTAACTGTTGCTGACGGACAATGGACGAAACTTGATCACAGTATTTCCAGCTTGTTATCACAATAACACAAGTGTTGTGTAATTTCTTAGTTAGGGTAGCTGGCATGCCTGTTTGTGATGTCCTATGCTAAAGACTCTAGAACGCTTTTGAAAACAGTAACGAAAACGTGCATGTTTGAAATGAAAGCATTTTCAATACACAATAATGTATGACAATGTCACATGTATAAGAAACAATTACATTTATTTTTATTATTTCATTTTACTAAAATAAAGTGATGCCTTACAGATTTTCTCAAGCACGATTAGTACTATAAATCAATAGAGGTTATGCTGCATTATACAAACAATAGGTCGTTAAACTTGTAGAGATCTCTAATAGGATCACGAGCTGGGACGAGTCACATGGTTTACCTATATTATTACTATTGGCCAATGCGCCACATACAAACTATTTAAGTGCTAATTAATAAAGATATTACACCTTTGTACTTCACAGCTTAGGTCATACACATATGGCGACTCTCCCACTCCCAGCAGTATTTCAGGCACGGAGCATCACCCGGGTAGACCCACTGACCTACCACAAACCAGCTGAATAGCTTCCTCACTTGAAAGAAATCGACATCCCCAGTGGGATTCGAAAATGCAATGGTGAGTGGCAAGTGATGTGAAGACAATGACAGTAACAACGCAGTCACGGAGGTCCTCCAGATACAGTAACAACGCAGTCATGGAGGTCCTCCAGATACAGTAACAACACAGTCACGGAGGTCCTCCAGATACAGTAACAACGCAGTCACGGAGGTCCTCCAGATACAGTATCAACGCAGTGACGGAGGTCCTCCAGATACAGTATCAACGCAGTGACGGAGGTCCTCCAGATACAGTAACAACGCAGTGACAGAGGTCCTCCAGATACAGTAACAACGCAGTCACGGAGGTCCTCCAGATACATAACAACGCAACGCAGTCACGGAGGTCCTCCAGATACAGTAACAACGCAGTGACGGAGGTCCTCCAGATACAGTAACAACGCAGTCACGGAGGTCCTCCAGATACAGTAACAACGCAGTCACGGAGGTCCTCCAGATACAGTAACAACGCAGTCACGGAGGTCCTCCAGATACAGTAACAACGCAGTCACGGAGGTCCTCCAGATACAGTAACAACGCAGTCACGGAGGTCCTCCAGATACAGTAACAACGCAGTCACGGAGGTCCTCCAGATACAGTAACAACGCAGTCATGGAGGTCCTCCAGATACAGTAACAACGCAGTCACGGAGGTCCTCCAGATACAGTAACAACGCAGTCGCGGAGGTCCTCCAGATACATTAGAGAAGATCCGTGGTAAGTTCTGAAAATACAATGAACTGTAACTCGACTATTACTGGTGTTGTTGATTTCAAGACTAATTCGACATGGAAGTTTAAACCTTACCGTATTAATTTTACAACGATTGCGAAGCAAGTTCTAACAACTTATATTAATCACTCTCGTTGGAGCGGGTGAAAGTGTATATGTGGTCATTCGTGTGGGAGGAAACCGGAGTACTCGGAGAAAACCCACCTGTCTGATCTGGCGACCACCGTACCATCTCACATACTTCCCGGTCCGAGGATCGAACCATGGTTGCATTGATGCATGGAAGTATCCCGGCAGACACTGATCGGGCACATACTTGTTACAATGGGTTGGGTACCAGGTACACCATTTCTACTGTGTCTCTAATCCACTGAACACTTGTATAAACTTTTGACATCCTTCCAGATATTAAGCGATTCTCTCATTTTTGATCCCTTCATACACACATTGAACAAAACCACTTTATAAACAACATACTAATTTATTACACAAGTCTGTTTTTTCCACATTCATAAACATTTAAACGACAGCCTGGAATTGGAACATTCATTCTACGCTTGGAACTGGTTCTGAAATATAGCAAAATGATCAGGTTGTTATGGTAATATGATATCCAATTTCCTATATGAAGAAAACATCAAATTCTGATCAAACATATGAAAGAGGCATGTTTTCAATCTACATCCGTTGTGTCGAATTCCGTCCGACCGAAAACATACTTCGACATAACCGAAGTTTGACATAGCCCAAGTTTCTCGTGGATCATAAGCCTTACACGTATACCCATTTTCCAAGTTGTCATTGTCCGTTATAACCGTAACATGGCCACATTTGATAAAAAATCAAAAAATAATTAATTAAACTAATTAATATATATATGACGTGTACTAATACAATATCGGTACTGATATAAACTGCGTAGAGTCGTTAATCCAATTATTGGTTAATTGCTGATTAGTGTGTACCTGTATTGAACACATTGTAATTACTGTCACAGTAAACACCATCAACTATCTTTATCGGGTGTTTGTACAGACACGGTGGTACATCTTTGATCAGGAAAATTTGACCTATTGAAATTTGACATAAAGGGAGCCAGTTACATGTATATGTAAAATGATAGTATTTGAAACGGGACTTTGACAATACTTTGACATAACAAGTAAATTTGACATAACCGACTTTGAGATAACGGATGTAGACTGTATAAAACATCCACTTGTTGTTGCTGTTGATATTGATTTTTAAAAGATGCCAATCAGGACTGAACATTTGCCTAGATGTGGATTTGATTTACAGTCAAACCTGTCTTAAACAGCCAGCCAAGGGAATCACAGAAAGTGGCTGCTTAGCACAGGTGGCTGCTTAATAGAGGTCAAATGTATAACCAAACAGCATATTGGGAATCTGGAAACTGGCTGCTTAATACAGGTTAGCTGGTTAATGGAGGTGACCACTAACACAGGTTTGACTGTACATTGAAGCACTAATATCGTCATTGGTAACCAGTGTTCCACAATGATTTTATGCTTAATCTTAGTACAATAATTCTTGATCTGCTTACATTTATAAATATTTAATTTGGTTGGCAAAAAATCACTGATCCCTGCAGTTCCTACGGCATGATAATAATAATATGTCATTGGATATTGTTTATTCGACAGTTTTCAGAAAGTGTGTGTTTTACGTTTATTTATCGTCGCTACCGGTTTCCCATATGAGCGACGCCTCCTGAAGAGAATAGTTATTTTAGATTTTGGAGGATAGTGCATGATACAGACAGAGACCAATTCCAGAATCTCCTCTGGTTCTTTTACGTGCACGGTTTTCAGATAGCTTAATGGTCATGTATATATAGCTTAACGGTCCACCACTCAAGAATGATGTCAGTTTCTATATTTGAGCCGACACACAACGTGTGAATCGAGGATCAAAAGCGGAGTGGGTTGCAATAGCTGCTTCAATAGTTAGGCTGTCCGATTAACGCAGTGGTTAGCGCACTCGCTTCTCACCAATGCAACCCGGGTTCGATCCTCGGACCGGGAAGTATGTGAGATGGTACGGTGGTCGCCAGATCGGACAGGTGGGTTTTCTCCGGGTACTCCGGTTTCCTCCCACACGAATGACCACATATACGTTTTCATCCGCGCCAACGAGAGTGATTAATATAAGTTGTTAGAATTTGCATCGCAATCGTTGTGAAATAAATCAAGTTTAAGCTTTAATAGTTGTGGAATATTAGTCAAACTGATTTGAACGAGCCTCCGAGGTCAAGTAGTCTAGCACATAGTTGTTAGAGGTCAAGTAGTCTAGCACACAGTTGTTAGAGGTCAAGTAGTCTAGCACACAGTTGTTAGAGGTCAAGTAGTCTAGCACACAGTTGTTAGAGGTCAAGTAGTCTAGCACACAGTTGTTAGAGGTCAAGTAGTCTAGCACACAGTTGTTAGAGGTCAAGTAGTCTAGCACACAGTTGTTAGAGGTCAAGTAGTCTAGCACACAGTTGTTAGAGGTCAAGTAGTCTAGCACACAGTTGTTAGAGGTCAAGTAGTCTAGCACACAGTTGTTAGAGGTCAAGTAGTCTAGCACACAGTTGTTAGAGGTCAAGTAGTCTAGCACACAGTTGTTAGAGGTCAAGTAGTCTAGCACACAGTTGTTAGAGGTCAAGTAGTCTAGCACACAGTTGTTAGAGGTCAAGTAGTCTAGCACACAGTTGTTAGAACTTGCATTTCATCGCTATCATCAGGGCCACCGAATTGCTCCTATCAGGGACAAGCGATATAAATGATGATATGTGAGACAGTTGTCGGTCGCTTGCGGAGGTTGGAGTACTGGTTTCAACCCAGGAAAGGTGGGTGGTCTTCTCCACAATAGACTGACTTTGTACGACAATACTCCACATCTGTATAAATCAAAGTTAGAAAGGTAGAAAGGTAGAAACTACAATTACTGCTATTTTACCTTTTAGCCGATGAAGTTCATAACAACCAAGTGCAGAACCAGATTTGCAAATATGAAATCTGCAAATGCTCTTTCTGGACTAATTCCGGCAAATTCTGCTTTATTTTGTGTGTTTACTTGTAATCTTAAACATACTGAAAAGAGAAATTTATGTTGTTTAATTTAATATTACTATACATGTACATCAGGTATATTATAATTTATATCGCCTACATGTAGTTTGCCAACTACAAATGCATCATGCCGATACACAAACCTGTATGTAGGGATATATAAACCAAGATATTTACAAAAGAACCGAAAAAGATATGGCTCTGTCAGTCACAATCTTATATTTTTCATACATGATATTTCAGATACAATATTTGGGCGTTGGTTAATAATGTTATGTTCCTTTCCTATCACACACCTCAGACAGATCAGTTTTGTTAGAGGCCATGGACTCCTGAACCTGGTATCCTTTGCAAGTGACTCTATGTTACCAGACATACTACTTCCCAGACGCCATCCGACCCTGGAACTGTCATTGAGTATGAAGCTGGAACTGTCAGCGAGTATGAAGCTGGAACTGTCAGCGAGCATGAAGCTGGAACTGTCATTGAGCATGAAGCTGGAACTGTCAGTGAGTATGAAGCTGGAACTGTCATTGAGCATCAAGCTGGAACTGTCAGTGAGTATGAAGCTGGAACTGTCAGCGAGTATGAAGCTGGAACTGTCAGTGAATAGGAAGCTGGAACTGTCAGCAAGTAGGAAGCTGGAACTGTCAGCAAGTAGGAAGCTGAACTGTCAGCAAGTAGGAAGCTGCACATTCATTGACAGCTTAAAGGGAGAAATGCTACCAGTCACACTCAAGATAAGACTAGTACCAGACTTTTTTAAACTGCACTGAATATAGATTAATGTTGTATGTATGTATGTTCCATTAATGTCAAAACTCCATCCTGGGCAAGCTTAGCCGACCAGTACTAAGCAATGTATTTGAGGTGCCTTGCTCAATGACACTACATATGTGTTATGTTATATTTCGGGTTTTACACCTGCATCAGCACCATTTCGGGCTATATTGCTGGCGGGTAGTTTACTTAACAACACCTTTCCTGGGCAGGCTCCAGTGGTTAACCAGTACTTGGGTGCACCAACCTCCGTAAGAAACTGCCAACTTTTTCATATAAATGAGACACGGCCTGAGCAGGGCTCGAACCCGTGACCATCACTCAGTGATGATAGGTTACAGTGGTATACAAGTCAGCGACCGTAACCACTCGACCACGGAGGCTGACTACATACACTACAATCGTGGCCTGACCGAGTATTGAACCTGGAACTGATCAATTCCAAATCCGACGCTCTACCACTGGACCACGGATACCACATTGAGTGTTGCACCGAGCTGCGACAGTATGAGGATAAACCAGTGCTCGGTATTGAGTGCATCATGAAGATGTCACGTACTTCAATGGAAGTTACTGTCACACCTCTCTTTCGAGTGTTATGTATGTTCCCTTAATGTCAAACCCCTTGCAGGGACCTCGACTTGTTTTCATGACAGAGTACTGTTTGATTCCTACATGTCTACATCCCGCGAGGGGTTCGATATTACAGGAAGATAGAGAGATTCCAACCCTCGACGCTCTACCACTGAACCACATAGACAAGCTTGTAGTGCATCAATGACAATCGGAACAAAATACTGAATCGCAATGCTTACCTGCAATGATAAATGATCCTACACATGAGATGAATCCAGACAAGAAAGAGTTGAATGGAAATGTTCCAACAAGTGCACAGTAACCAAACTGGAATACACCAGTGAGGAAGATATAGAAGAGGTATGCGTCTATAATTTTGAGTCTCTTTGGAGTACTGTTGATGTACTCATCGTAGAATCTGGAGATGACGGTCGTTAGTTTGTCAGGCATGATGGAAATGATGAAAACAAAACGCAAAATATATTAATTTGGACGTGGCAAAAACCCGGAAGTAGACACCGTATGCTGGTTCTACTTTCAGTTTATAAATAATGGGTTCCAGCTGTACATTTTTTTTTAACAAAAACAGTTATTTTTAGCGCAGAGACTGGATTTTGAATTATTATGTCATTATTCTGAACAAAGCATAATGCGCTTAAAATAAATAAAAACTAATAAATAAATTTAACAACAATCTTGTGGGACGTCATTTTAAACCATGTGACTTTGTCTGGTGTACAGGCCGATCACGTGACTTTGGCTAATCGCCATCTTGTATACAGATTGAACTAAACATTCAACTGCAATTTCTGTGGTAAGAGAACATGCGATTTCACAATGATCACACAATCTAATTAGTATTCATTCTATTTTGGCATGCACATAGGTTATCATCCCCTATTCAAAACCGTAAAATCTTGCTCCAAGACCATGCTTAGCAGTAACACTACGACTACGAGCCGAGTACGACCGTTCGGGCAATCCTCATCACGTTCGCTGACGTATGCCCAGCTGTGTGTTACAAAGGTGCTATGCGCTGTGTTATTCTTTAACGTATATGTCAAGCACTTATAATAAGTTTGAATACACAAGTAGTGTAAGCTAGCTCGTATTCATTTCAAATGTCCAAAAGCAATGATCACGTGATATATTAGCATAGATATTCATTTTATTTTTAAGAACCACGTGTTTATATAGATCGAGTTGTGCGAATATGGTTTCCATAAGAGCCACTGGTGAAACATTTTAGTTCCATTTAATGATGAAATGAATTTTGAAAAAAACATTTCTGTATTATGTTAAGATCTTTAATATATAGGTTGTTTTTATAGAGTTTTAAATATCATAAAAATGATGAATTTCACTAGAGCTACAACTGTATCACCATGCAAGTGTCACATCCCTAGCAACAGCCTCATTAGCAACAGCCATAATCCACTTCCCTAGCAACTGTCACATACCTACAACATAAGTCTATATTAAAAAAGCTCTGCATAAAAGCAACCTTGATGCAACACTCGTACAACTACAGCATAGAGTTGTGAAACCTATGCTCAGCATATTTGTCCATTTACATCCGTATTTTAAATATTTGTATAGTTCTGAGCTCATTTCGTGCCCCTTCGTTCTGAGCTCATTTCTCGCCCCTCGTATAACTCATTATAGAGATTCTTTTAATTTGTTCAAATTTTTATATGTAAGTGTTCATATTTACCGTATTTCTATGTATACATTTGGTATTTTCGCCAGATCCACACCTGTGTCCCTCAATTAAAACCCACCGATGTACATATATGTAACAGTTTTATATTTTCTCTGATTTTTTATCTGCGTGTACATTCTACTTTATAAAAAATCAAAGTGTGACATCCGTGGTCCAGTGGTAGAGCGTCGGATCTGGAATATATCGTCCCGGGTTTGATACTCAGTCAGGCCACGTATGTAGTGTCATTGAGCAAGGCACCTCACACACATTGCTTAGTACTGGTTAACCTCTTTGGTCGGCTAAGCTTGCCCAGGAAAACATGTCTACGTCCCCGCAAGGGGTTTGACATTAATGGAACATACATACAAAGGCGAAACACTTGAAAACACAAACAATTTTAGTTTAGTAGTTTCCAGTATAATCAATAATACCACAATATAGAACTATAATGTTTAAGCTTTGTTTATGTTACAAGATTGCGAAACAAGCTTTGAATAACTTATATTAATCACTCTCATAGGCGCGGATGAATGCGCAAATGTGGTCATTCGTGTGGGAGGAAACTGGAGTACCCCGGGAAAACCCACCTGTCCGATCTGGCGACCACCATTCCTTCTCACATACTTTCTAGTCCATGGATTGAACCCTGGTCGCATTTATGTGAAGCGAGAGCGCTAACCACTGTGCTAATCGGACAGCCGATTTAGAATGATAGAACTGATGGAGATGATGTTATGACGTCATTGTCTGCAAATCTATATATAAGTTATATAACATTTTCACTAAAATGTGTTAACAGAAGGCTACATTCATTGTACATTGCATAACCGGTGAAGCTTTGAACTATCACGTTATAGGTAATGGTTCAATTCTGCAGTGGACATTTTTTATATTACATCTGTAATTATAGTGGTATGCGCCCAACCCAACACCTTTTCTATATTCGTGGCAATTCTCTATAAATTATAATAAGGGAAAATGAAAAAGAAAGATATTATTCAATCATATTTACAAATTAATGGCACACAACATAAATATATAAACCCACGTCTGCATACAACATAAATATATAAACCCACGTCCACATACAACATAAATATATAAACCCACGTCTGCATACAACATAAATATATAAACCCACGTCCACATACAACATAAATGTATAAACCCACGTCTGCATACAACATAAATATATAAACCCACGTCTGCATACAACATAAATATATAAACCCACGTCTGCATACAACATAAATATATAAACCCACGTCTGCATACAACATAAATATATAAACCCACGTCTGCATACAACATAAATATATAAACCCACATCTGCATACAACATAAATATATAAACCCACGTCTGCATACAACATAAATATATAAACCCACGTCTGCATACAACATAAATATATAAACCCACGTCCACATACAACATAAATATATAAACCCACGTCCACATACAACATAAATGTATAAACCCACGTCCACATACAACATAAATATATAAACCCACGTCAACATACAACATGAATATATAAACCCATGTCCACATACAACATAAATGTATAAACCCACGTCCGCATACAACATAAATATATAAACTCACCTCCGCATACAACATAAATATATAAACCCACGTCCGCATACAACATAAATGTATTAACCCACGTCCGCATACAACATAAATATATAAACCCACGTCCGCATACAACATAAATATATAAACTCACGTCTGCATACAACATAAATATATAAACTCACCTCCGCATACAACATCAATCTATAAACCCACGTCCGCATACAACATAAATGTATAAACCCACGTCCGCATACATGTACAACATAAATGTATAAACCCACGTCTGCATACAACATAAATATATAAACTCACCTCCGCATACAACATCAATCTATAAACCCACGTCCGCATACAACATAAATGTATAAACCCACGTCCGCATACATGTACAACATAAATGTATAAACCCACGTCTGCATACAACATAAATATATAAACTCACCTCCGCATACAACATCAATCTATAAACCCACCTCCGCATACATGTACAACATAAATGTATAAACCCACGTCTGCATACAACATAAATGTATAAACCCACATCCGCATACATGTACAACATAAATCTATAAACCCACGTCTGCATACAACATAAATGTATAAACACACATCCGCATACAACATAAATGTATAAACCCACGTCCGCATACAACATAAATGTATAAACCCACCTCCGCATACAACATCAATCTATAAACCCACGTCCGCATACAACATAAATGTATAAACCCACGTCCGCATACATGTACAACATAAATGTATAAACCCACGTCTGCATACAACATAAATATATAAACTCACCTCCGCATACAACATCAATCTATAAACCCACGTCCGCATACACATAAATGTATAACCCACGTCCGCATACTGTACACATAAATGTATAAACCCACGTCTGCATACAACATAAATATATAAACTCACCTCCGCATACAACATCAATCTATAAACCCACGTCCGCATACAACATAAATGTATAAACCCACGTCCGCATACATGTACAACATAAATGTATAAACCCACGTCTGCATACAACATAAATGTATAAACCCACATCCGCATACATGTACAACATAAATCTATAAACCCACGTCTGCATACAACATAAATGTATAAACACACATCCGCATACAACATAAATGTATAAACCCACGTCCGCATACAACATAAATATATAAACTCACCTCCGCATACAACATCAATCTATAAACCCACGTCCGCATACAACATAAATGTATAAACCCACGTCCGCATACATGTACAACATAAATGTATAAACCCACGTCTGCATACAACATAAATGTATAAACCCACATCCGCATACATGTACAACATAAATCTATAAACCCACGTCTGCATACAACATAAATGTATAAACACACATCCGCATACAACATAAATGTATAAACCCACCTCCGCATACAACATCAATCTATAAACCCACGTCCGCATACAACATAAATGTATAAACCCACGTCCGCATACAACATAAATCCTGGCCATCTTGTTGATCTTTGCAAGCATAAATATAATACCAAATATATATTTTATGTAATTTTATTTCAAATGATTTTACAAATACAAGTATATAATTATATGTATACATGTAGTTTTAAATATATACATAATACAATTTTACATAGCAATTAGCATATCCATGGTGGTCTAATAATGAGAGATATTAGTCAGTTACTGCCCCTGAATACTCCCTAAAAGTATGTAGGTCCTCTTCATGTGTTTCCTCCGTTTTTATCGTTGTTTCCTTTGTACAACATCCTATCAATTTTCTTCCACTTTCTCATCTTATAATTATTATGTTACTATATCTCGACAGATATCCTACAGTATATCCAATGGGTAAACAATCTGTAATCAATTAATTAACATGATTTGGATTAAAATCACATTTATCATAACGCAACATCTGGTTAGGGAACAACTGTAAAAACAAAGGATTCCAACTGAAACAACCGCTATGCATTTAGGAATAAATCAGACTTTATCTTCCAAGGGAGGTAATAGAAAAGCCAGCGAAGTCCCTCAATGACCAAAAATGGTGTAATTTGACTAACAAGGTACACGTTTGCTAGAATTCAATCAAAAGTTTACCAAAAAGGGTACAAGTTGACTGGGTACCATAAAATGTATAATTTCCTGTTTTTGGAACTTTGGCGATTTTGTTTCAGACATTTAAGCTTGTTTCGCAATTACTTTAAACTAAATAAAAGTTTATACTTAATTAATATATTTTCAGGCAGGCTTATCAGATACGATGAGCTAAAGTAGACACAACTCTGTAAAGTGGCGTACCATGACAGCTATGTGTATGTTAACATGAAGATGAGATGGCAACAGATAACCAAGCAGGTCTGATGACTGAAGACACAAGGCAATATGCAGGAAATGTTATAGCTGAATCTCTGGTACATAATTCACAGGTGATGACCGAGCCGATATCCGATGATCAGGAACTATTTTTGAAAGTTTTAGAGAATTTGAAGAACGCAGTTACAAGACCCGATAGTCATGTTGCAATACCCAAGAAACCAGCTACTTATGATCAAGAACTGTACGCCACTCCCGTTAGTTCAGGTGTGGAAGTTGTGGGACATGAATCTCAGTCAGTGTTAACAAGATCTGATATAAGCACCATTGAACCAGGAACAACGAAAGTGACCGTGTCTGACAAAACGAAATCTCTTATCTTACAAAAACTGGCTTGTGAAAAAGCAGGCACGAGTGAGAAAGAATATGTACAGAATTCTGAACAACTGACCGCGACTGCTGCACTAGATCACATACAAACTGCTGTCGGAACAGAACATGTTGAAAATGTGGTCGCAGCTAATGGTAATTTTGGTGGTAGAGTTGATATGGAGAAAGTGGCACAGAAGTCTTTGTATAGTGCAAGACCGTATATAAATGTAAATAAAACTAACATTGTTAAGACGACTGACAGACCAGTGCGTGCCATTCAGAAGCAAACCAATAAGTCAGTGCAGCTGTACCCATGTAGTTTCTGCGACTATTACAGCGATAACAAGAGTTATCTGAAGCAGCATATAGATTTTGTGCACATTTCTGATCGTCCCTTCAAGTGTCCCTACTGTGAATACGCGGGAAAAAGAAGTCATGCACTAAGGGAACACTTGATTGTGCATACTGATGAACGACCATTTCAGTGTACCGTCTGCAAAGCAACTTTCAGAAAGAAAGGACACTTAACGAATCACGTGAAACTGCATAATTCTAAGAGACTAGTAAAATGTCCATTGTGTAAGGCACTTGTTTATGACGCTGGTGAAAATGGGCTTGATGTACACTTGAAAAATGATCACGACACGGAACGTTTATATGGTTGTGACCTCTGTGATCACATTGCTGCAAATGAACCAGACATCATTAAGCACTTAAGACAGACCCATAAAACCCAAATTGTTTCGCATAAATGTGAAAAATGTCCGTATGAAACTGCAAATAGTATTGATTTTACTGCACACATGAATGCACATAGAATGGCAGACAATAAAGTTCAAATCGGTGAGAATTCTCCGACTAAAATACTTGGTGTTGCCACCTTCCCGAAGGACTCGGAACCAGTTTGTATGCCCAATACAATCGTGAAAATGAACAGTAGTGAAACAATCATGACTACCCCTAATCAGCCGGCAGTCATTAAGCCTGTGTGGATAAAATGTTCAGAATGCGGGTTCACAGGCCAGGATTCGGAGGTTATCCGGAAACATATGCTGAAACACCTGAAAGAACAAGGTCTAGAGATCGTACCCGAAACCTCTACCAACCAGCAAGCCTCCAACACTCCAAACACACCACCAGTAAATACAGAGCCGATGCATGCAGATCCACCATTCATACATAAAGCTGAAAATATACCACGCTCACAAACGCCAATTCTTGTGCCAGTAACAAATATTGATCTCCTTCCTCAGCATGCGGGTAAAATTGACATGAATTCGCCAATCCTTGTGCCTGTAACAGATGCAGCAATGTTGAAAAAGTTGCAACAGTTGCCTGTGTCTGCTATTCAGCAGCTTACACCTAGGCAGCAAGCTGCAACCGCAACATCTATTCAACACAGCCCACTCAAACTGCAGACAGCCACAACAGCAGGTCAACTCAACCGATCGAACCCTCAAATTGCAACAACCGTTCAGTGCATTCCCCCAACTTCACAAGTTGCAATTAATCAGCTATTCCCAGTGAAACCGCCGATAACTACGGCAGTAATGACTGCAAGTGCGATCCCAAGACAGACAAACAGAATGACAGTTACATCGGAGAAACCTGCAGCAACATGTGACCAGAACTTGATGGCGCAGCCTGTGTACATAGTACCAAATGTAGGAGTTCAAACCGTAGTAACACTTCCAACCCGTCAGATTGAGCAGATCGTGCAGAACCCAAATCTGAAAGTTATACCTTTATCCACCCAGCAGTTTGCAAATAGAACAATAGCTAGTTCCGTCACAAATTCTGCTTCACATGTTCTGGCTCAGCCGCCAAATCTTACATCCTGCGTCATGTCAGCCATGCCGGTCTCTGCATCTCTGCATACTGTACCCGTGCGATCAGTCACAGACACCACCCCATCTCCGGCCGTAACATGCAACCAACCATTGTCGCCATTCTGTCTTACACAAATCCCCATACCAAGGCCAGATGCACCTATGTCTCCACCAAAATTACCGCCACAGTTTGCCAAGATTGAGTTTGGTAAATTTAGTTTTCCTCGAGGTGATCGTGATGACAGTAAAGACGCAACAACAACAAAACAACTTCCCGTAAATTTGGAAACAATGCAACAAGGGAAAAATACACTGAATGAGAAGTTGGCCAATGTTCACGTTAAGCGCATAATCGAACAAGACAAACCTGTTGGCAGTATGCCTCTCATGAAATTTGATGCTCAGGACATCTCTGAAAAAACTGCTGCCAAAAATATTGTATTCTATGTAGAGCCTATTCCCAACCAATCTATGGCAGGAAAAAACCCTTCTCACTCGGACTTTATCCATGATAGTTCAGCAGGAAGGTTTAAGTGCACACTTTGTGGATACACATGTGAACATCAGAGAACGATAAAAGCTCATATTTGGAAACACTCTGGTAACAAGAATGTCGACTACCCCATGTTTCAGAATGGCCCACTGAGTGTACATGATGATGAAATTCTGCCAACCAGGATAGAGCGTAATGAGAATGTTATTGAAATAATAACATCTGCACGAGAAATGAACAAAACGGCCATGATACCAGTTCCTCAGATTGTTCACGGTTCTACTGAAGTAGATGCACCAGGTTCCAAAATGCCTCCATTTATTGTGTATGAACATGCAAAAATCAGCAACGTTGCTCCAGCACTCGCCAACCTGATTGCGGCAAGAACCATGGTGGGACTGAAGAGGAATGATGGAGGGGAGTCCGAATCTACCACTAGTGACAATTCTGAAGTAACTGAACACTCCTCCGTTGATACGAATATGGAAGAAAGTACCCTCATTGGTGTTAATAGGAGGTGTGATCAGGTTATAGATTTAGTGAGTGGCCGGTCAGAGATTAACAATGTTGGAGCTCCGTCATCAAGTGCAGCACATGATCCACAACCATCAAATTATTCGCACATATCCGATGTTCGCCCCATTGTTTCAAGAAATGTTGTTGTAGAAGCAATAGCAGACATTGCAACAAGTGGTGGTTATACTGGCTATACAAGCATGCAGAGTCAACAGAACAGTCCTCGGATTGCCACCAAGTCGCCAGACTCTGGCATTACTGAGATAGCTTCAGCAATCAGAAGTAGTGAAGACACTTCAAGTTCAATGTCCAGTATGACTTCACCAGTACATAGCTTGGACTACATGGAAATGGAACGAGGAGAACTTAGGAGTGGTAGAAAGCGAGTAATGAGACAATATTCCCAAGTTACAGACACCGGTGAAGTAATGGACAGCTCTGATGAAGCATCTTCATCCAAAAAGATCAAGGTTCTGCAGGCGCACGAAGATTCTGCTGTCACGCTATTATCTTTGTTGAAGAAAGGTCCAAACTACAACCCTGCATGCCCACCCAAATCTGTTCAGTTGTCTCGAAGTAGCCCGTCTCATTTGGATTATTCCAATGTCTCGTCACCAGGTCAGGACGATTCCAACAGTTTGGGTGATTCAGAAATGAGTGGCTCCAAACCAAAATCAGGTATTTCCACTTCTCTTTTAGCTGTTATCGAGCAACTTCGTGAACGGTCCAAGTCTGATGCAGACGATGAAAGACCGCCACCTCCACCAGCAAAGAAGTCGTCAAAACGGCGTAGTAGGAAGAGTTCACAAGAGGATAACACTCCTGCGTCTGGCATAGAAAATGTAGAAGAGTTCTCAATCGACGGGGAGGTGAAATTTCGTTGTAAGCTTTGTCATTACACCAATGAGAGCACTATGTTGCTCCGACAACATATGAGATTGCACAAGCCGAAGCAAGAATTTGAATGCTCCCTGTGCGACCTCATTGCGGAATCGAGCGAGGCATTGCAGGATCATATGATACAGCACTGCAAAGTTAGGACCTATCAGTGTAAATTATGTAACTCCACCTTCAATTACAAGAGCCAGTTGCGCGCACATATGCGCATGCACAATGACCAGGGTATTTTGTTTTGCGATTATTGTGACTTTGAAACGCGCAATATGCCTGCCATGAAAGTGCACACTAAAAGTCATCTTACAAAACCTCAGTATAAATGTGAGTTGTGTCAGGAGGATTTTATTTCAAGTTATAGTATGAGGTTACACAGACGCGATGGCTGTAACACTAATGTTGAAAAGAGTAACACGAGTTTCAAATGTGAGGAATGCGACTCCGTATTCTTTGGCAGACGCGAAATGAAGAACCACCTGCGAATGCACATGGGCAGAAGTACAATTGCAAGTGTTCCTAGTCACTGTCCTTACTGTGATCATGCTGGATCGAGCATTGAAAGTATACAAAAACATGTTTCCGATGTTCACGGTGAATCAAAACCATTGAAGTGTAACATGTGCGGATTTTTTGCAGTGTCTATTCGAAGTCTGAAATCCCATATGAAACGGCATGTGAATGACCAGCGATTTGTAGCTCAGCCGCTTGAACAGTACAAGTGCAACCTTTGTGGTTATGTGTGTCATCATTTGCCATCGCTGAAGTCACATATGTGGCGTCACGCACCAGACCAGCATTATAGTTATGAATTTACAAATGACGTGATTAATGCAGCCATAGACTTTGATGGTCAAACTGATGTGCCAGAAACCACAGAAGTGCATGTTGAACAATTTAAGAATCTGATTTTTGAAAAAATGAAAGTAAAGGGTCTCGAGAACACTCATGGTACCCTGGAAGAAAGTGCTGTAGCGTGTTGTTGGGTTACATTTCGTTGTTGCCAGTGTGGGTTTGAGACTATTAACAAGGCTGACCTAAATATGCATATGGGTGAGCATAGCGACATAATAAAGATGACTCTTGAGATTGCCGATCAAACTCTCGTAATCGATGAACAGGGTACCGAAGTAGAAGTGATGTAAACTGCCAGAAATGCACAAATTATAATGAAGTAATATGGTAGCTGAACTGTGGGTACCCAGTCTTCATTCTTCCCTTGTTGTAGGAACACCTGTAAAATATTACATTGTCATTTTCACATTTCAAAATTGCAAATTTACGTGATGACAATGAGATGCATCGCTGGGAAATTAATGAACACCTATATAATTATAGTTTGGCAAAATGTCTAGAAAATTTGGTGGGCCTATTTAAAGGAAGCAGGCTGATGAAACATAAAACTGCTGTAGTCATTGTATAATTTGTATATGCGTTAACAAGGCAGCGTTCTCCTAGTGTTTTAGTGATTGTCTGCAAATTAAAGCAGCATTACATTGTATGAAATAAAAGATATTTGAAAAATTCAATTTTTACGTATGGGTAGCAATGCTGCTACACATTCTAACATTATACTTTGTATGCTTATGTTCATTTGGTAAACAGTGTTTTTTTGCGATAAAACAAACTCGAAACCGAAAGTAGGATTTTCCGAGTCGATCGGTCACGCACTTGATTACAACCGGAACGCATCGTTTTTATATTACTTGATATGTTGATTCATACCTCTGTTAGCTAAGTCTTTTAGGGACATTTCTACATCCCTGCGAGAGGTTCGACATTAGAGGAAGATAGATAGATAAGTCTTTCATGTTCAAAATATATACGTTGTTTTCTACATCCTCTGTTGTTTCACGCATGCGAGCTGTGCGTGTCTACATTACGTGTGTTGATAAACAACTTCGCGTATACGACGGTTTAAATTTATTGGAATTTTATCGTTTCTGAGCGACTATTTCGATTTTTGTAAACACACACACATTAGTATTTATATTTTACCCAAAACATCCTTTATTACGATGTAATGCTGCTTTAACCCTTTCAACACCACAGACCTCTAAATAGGCTTACAAAAAGTGTAGATCCAGATGAGCCGGCTCATGACGAGCCGTCTCATCAAGATCTACACTTTTTGCCAGTGATATGACTATTTTTAGACATAATTACCCATTTTGATAAATGAACTTGTCCAAATGTGATTTTCTGATTCATTTATTGGTTTATGAATATCATGGACCAGTCCATGTGAGTTACTTGGTGTTGAATGGGTTAAGCTTAATAACTTTCACAAGTGTCGGAAAAATATTACGTTCAAATTTCAGACAGCTCAAATCTGTTGCTATAGTTTCATTTTAGTGTAATCGTATTTTATTGTATATGTAAACACATTCATACAAGTATTCCATACATACATCGTGAAATACATATATATACAGTCTATATCTGCTATGTCAAACTCGGTTATGTCGAATTCTCCGGTTATCTCGAAGTCTTGTCAAAATCCCGTTTCAGACACTTTGTTTTATATATAAGTCAAAGTTCGGTTATGTTGAAGTATTTTGGTCGGTCCGACGGAATTCGACATAACGGATGTATACTGCATGTTGTTATATAAACAAATATTTAATGAACTATATCACTATAACTAGAAGGTACATATCTAGAAACATTTATATCTCCAGTTAAGATTTACCAACTGGCCATAATGTAAATCCATGTTGTTTCCAAACAAATTGCAGTTTCAAGGCGACAATACTGTATATTTATCAGGATAATTGCAGTTTCAAGGCGACAATACTGTATATTTATCAGGATAATTGCAGTTTCAAGGCGACAATACTGTATATTTATCAGGATAATTGCAGTTTCAAGGCGACAATACTGTATATTTATCAGGATAATTGCAGTTTCAAGGCGACAATACTGTATATTTATCAGGATAATTGCAGTTTCAAGGCGACAATACTGTATATTTATCAGGATAATTGCAGTTTCAAGGCGACAATACTGTATATTTATCAGGATAATTTTAAAATGTGATGGATCTGATGAATATTATCTGTACTAAGTTTTGTCATGTGATCTGGACTGTTTCTTGAATCTTGTATGTATTATATACACTGAACTTAGTGCTTGAATCTTGTATGTATCAACTGATCTGATGTGAATTTTGTTTGTGTGTGTATATATATATACATGTACAGTCAAACCTGTGTTAGTGGCCACCTCTATTAAGCAGCCAACCTGTATTAAGCAGCCAGTTTCCAGATTCCCAATATGTTGTTTTATTATACATTTGACCTCTATTAAACAGCCACCTGTGCTAAAGCAGCCACTTTCTGTGATTCCATTGGCTGGCTGCTTAAGACAGGTTTGACTGTATATATATATATATATATATATGATACATAATTATACTGATCTGATTGCTAGAATCGTGTACATGTATGTATTGTATATACTGATCTTGTACGTATAAAACTGATCTGTGTTCTTGAATCTTCTGTGTATAAACGGATCTGATTGCTTGAATCTTGTACATGCACTTGTAGACTTATCTATGTTCTTGAATCTTGTATTTATTAACTAGTTGGTGTTCTGGAATCTTGTACTTATAAACCGAGTGCTGAGCCTGTTTGATTTCCTGTGAGGAGTTCCGTTTTATGAACAATAGTTAAAGTGCTATCAGTCCATCTCCGTGGTCGAGTGGTTAAGGTCGCTGACTTGTATACCACTGTAACCTATCATCACTGATGGTCACGGTTCGAGCCCCGCTCAGACCGTGTCTCATTTATATGAAAAAGTTGGCAGTTTCTTACGGAGGTTGGTGCACCCAAGTACTGGTTAACCGCTGGAGCCTGCCCAGGAAAGGTGTTGTTAGGTAAACTGCCCGTCGGCGATATAGCCCAAAATGGTGCTCATGCAGGCGTAAAACCCGAAATATAACATAACATAAAGTGTTATCAATTCTACAGCGTCATATTGAATGTTACACCAGAATGAGAACGTTATGTTTTATGTAACTAGAAGTGTTATATATTCTGGAGTGAAGGACCTTATATGGTGTAGACAGAAGTGTTTGTTATATATTCTGGAGTGAAGGACCTTATATGGTGTAGACAGAAGTGTTTGTTATATATTCTGGAGTGAAGGACCTTATATGATGTAGACAGAAGTGTTTGTTATATATTCTGGAGTGAAGGACCTTATATGGTGTAGACAGAAGTGTTTGTTTGTTATATATTCTGGAGTGAAGGACCTTATATGGTGTAGACAGAAGTGTTTGTTTGTTATATATTCTGGAATGAAGGACCTTATATGGTGTAGACAGAAGTGTTTGTTTGCTATATATTCTGGAGTGAAGGACCTTATATGGTGTAGACAGAAGTGTTTGTTTGTTATAGATTCTGGACTGAAGGACCTTATATGGTGTAGACATAAGTGTTTGTTATATATTCTGGAGTGAAGGACCTTATATGGTGTAGACAGAAGTGTTTGTTATATATTCTGGAGTGAAGGACCTTATATGGTGTAGACAGAAGTGTTTGTTATATATTCTGGAGTGAAGGACCTTATATGGTGTAGACAGAAGTGTTTGTTTGTTATATATTCTGGAGTGAAGGACCTTATATGGTGTAGACAGAAGTGTTTGTTATATATTCTGGAGTGAAGGACCTTATATGGTGTAGACAGAAGTGTTTGTTTGTTATAGATTCTGGAGTGATGGACCTTATATGGTGTAGACAGAAGTGTTTGTTATATATTCTGGAGTGAAGGACCTTATATGGTGTAGACAGAAGTGTTTGTTTGTTATATATTCTGGAGTGAAGGACCTTATATGGTGTAGACAGAAGTGTTTGTTATATATTCTGGAGTGAAGGACCTTATATGGTGTAGACAGAAGTGTTTGTTTGTTATAGATTCTGGAGTGATGGACCTTATATGGTGTAGACAGAAGTGTTTGTTATATATTCTGGAGTGAAGGACCTTATATGGTGTAGACAGAAGTGTTTGTTTGTTATATATTCTGGAGTGAAGGACCTTATATGGTGTAGACAGAAGTGTTTGTTATATATTCTGGAGTGAAGGACCTTATATGGTGTAGACAGAAGTGTTTGTTTGTTATAGATTCTGGAGTGATGGACCTTATATGGTGTAGACAGAAGTGTTTGTTATATATTCTGGAGTGAAGGACCTTATATGGTGTAGACAGAAGTGTTTGTTTGTTATATATTCTGGAGTGAGGACCTTATATGGTGTAGACAGAAGTGTTTGTTTGTTATATATTCTGGAGTGAAGGACCTTATATGGTGTAGACAGAAGTGTTTGTTTGTTATATATTCTGGAGTGAAGGACCTTATATGGTGTAGACAGAAGTGTTTGTTTGTTATAGATTCTGGATGACATTTGTCAAACAATGTTCAACAGATGTCTGTACCATCTTAGCAGTATCTCAATGAGATTAGCATTTCTAATTGGCCGATATGATGTACTTAATTCATCCTGATATAACATTCAATCTGATATAATATTATACTAATTTATTGAATTTCTTAATAAATTTTAAAATATCCGTCCAAAATCGACATGTACAAACAGTGATTGTCTTCCCCAACTGTGTAATCACAAAAACTCCATTTCTGGATTGTGTTTTCGTTTTCTTTCTTAAATGTAGATATTCCATGTATTGTCTGTACTTGAATCCCAGCATGCACCATTTCATATTGTTGATATAGAGAATGGTGGCATCCCCTTTCAGATTGTCGTCGGCCCTTTTTTCTGCGTAATATTAATTTTACTCAGTCAGGTTGTTTAATGTAGATACATGTATGTCATGACAACTACCTCGTCTAATCAGAGCAAGTGACATTAACCCTGTGCATGCTAGCTGTTGATAAAAACCACTTTTGCACTTAACGTAGAGCCAGATCAGAATGTGCTGTCTGATCAGGCTCTATGCTGTTCGCTATTCGGACAGTGTAGCTAAAACATTGAATAGCAAACAACATAGATCCTGATCAGACGCCGTGGCTGATCTGGATCAATGTTGTTTGCAAATGTGATTTTATTTACTCAGCAGGCAAAGGGTTAATTGAATAAGCCTTCTTTCGAATGCTAAGACTAAGTGTATATTATTGGACTATGGATTGTGTATAAGTGTTATCAGTTTTTGAAGTGGTAGTACCGTAGTATATCACTCAGTTCCTCTCGTCATAAAAATACCTCACAGGGTATCAAATTTAAACATTGCTCCAAAATATTGAAACGTTTTTACAATAATTATGTATATGATTATTATTACAATTTACATGCGAGTTATTTGTTCAAAATGTTTGTGATTTAGGTATACATGTAGTATAAATGTTTGTGATTTAGGTATACGTGTAGTATAAATGTTTGTCATTTATTTGAAGTTTTCGAACTTTAGTGTTTTCAAAGTCAGGGTATTTCATTGTGAAAATTAAGAATCCTATTGACTACCAATTTTTGGTTTTTATAAACTGTTCTGGGATTTTCAGTCTTCACGAAACTTTGTCAGAGCTTGTCGGACACCTGTCAGAGTTTGTGGGACACCTGTCAGACAAATTATTAAAATGCATTTAAAATTTATTTTGTGTTGACGGAAGGATTTTTTTCTGACATGTCTGGCAGTCATTTGTATTTTGAGTGTGACTGAATTTTTCATGTTGATGCGTTTTTAGCGACAAGATTAACACCTTCATTCATCTACAATTGTGAATTTGGCAGACACACGCAATATATGTTGAATTTGTCCAGTTTTATATGCCAGTTTCTGTATCAATTAAATATTATTAGATTGAATTCAAACAAAAATTGTCTACCATAAGCTACTATAGCACACCTGTGGATTGTGTTTTGTCCATCTATCCATCTGTCTATCAACATTTGTTTGGAACGACTCGTAAGAAAATATTTTAACATAGCTGGCTCCAGTGCATGCTTCAGGTCTTAATTAAGATATGCCACTTCACAAGTTGCATGCTCCACATCACAAGTTGCATGCTCCATCACAAGTTACTCGCTCCACGTCACCAGTTGCTCCAGGTTACAAGTTGCATGCTCCACATCACAAGTTGCATGCTCCATCACAAGTTACTCGCTCCACGTCACCAGTTGCTCCAGGTTACAAGTTGCATGCTCCACATCACAAGTTGCATGCTCCATCACAAGTTACTCGCTCCACGTCACCAGTTGCTCCAGGTTACAAGTTGCATGCTCCACATCACAAGTTGCATGCTCCATCACAAGTTACTCGCTCCACGTCACCAGTTGCTCCAGGTTACAAGTTGCATGCTCCCATCATTAGTTACTCCGCATCACAAGTTGCATGCTCCACGTCACAAGTTGCATGTTCCACATTATAAGCTACTCTACGTCACGTTACTTTTGTATTTTAGCTATTTTATGACAATCGTGAACAGTTAATTATAAAGTAATAATAATATATTCTAATGAATTTGTTTTGTTTGTAGTTTTTGGCAGCAAACAGAAACTAACTTTTATACCGGAATTATTTCTTATTATGGACGTTCACACTAACATAAGTGGCTGTGCGGTTGTGTAATGTAGTGAAATGAGGCTCCAGACAGGGGCAGTTAAAGTGAATTAAGTTTGATAACAAATATTATATTAGCCAAAATCATTGGAAATAATAAAAGGAAAAACATTTATGTTTATTAGTGTAAGATAGGATTTTTTTATATCATCTCGATGAAATAAAATCTTATGAGCGAAATATGTATTTTGGTGATCACTCGATGAAATAAAATCCTATATTACACTAATAAACACAAATATCCTCTATATCACTTCACAAGTTGCAATCTACATGTCTGATATATGTCTCAAAGAAGAGTTATTTACACCGACGGCCATAATGGTGCAACTTAGATCAGAAAACAAAGGAAAACATGAATGTATGTAAACTGTAATAGGTTTGCAGAAAAGTGAGTTACTGCTTTTTGTAATGGTCTAAAACATTGAATAGAAAATAACTTATTTACATTTGTATTCAAAGGCAGGACACAAAATATATATATATATATTTGAGGCAAACCTATCGATTTATTAATTGTATAAGTTCATTACTTTGTCACAAAATGCCATTGAACTTTCTGTGTATCATTTCCATATTGTAAATGGCCAAGCTTCTATTTGGCACAATCCCGTATGAAATTATACTTTTTGCTTCTGTGCCTTCAGTCTGTCTATGATGTACTATATATATATATATCAGGGTTCCCTCTGTCTGAATGTTTGTCTGCGCCACTTCTGTCGCCAATTGAAAAACACTGGAGCCAATTTAAAAAACTTGGAGCCAACTAAGAGCCATATAGTTCACAAATAAATATTTGAAGCCATGTATTTGACAAAACATGTGCCCCCCCCCCCCCCCAAAAAAAAAGGTTGCGCCAAATATTTCTGCCAATTCACAAACTTTAGCGCCACTGTTTGTTTTTTGTCACAATTGACAGCGGGAACCCTGTATGTAGTACAGCTATGTTTTATCACACCTGTCCAAATGTAATTTTCAGATTAATTGACTGGTCTAAGAATATCATGGACCAGTTCATGTCAGTTACTTGGTGTTGAATGCGTTAAAAACTAACTTGAAGGAGAACCATTAAGCATATTTTTCTCCCGAACAATCTGTAGGATGTTTGCCAAATATGATCTGTCTTATGCATTCTTGCAATAACTGTGGCATGCATGGACCTAGTTACAGTCGTTTACTTCAAATCAATTGACCGACACCCCTGTTGGTTCGAATCCCACTGAGGGTGTTCCAGCCGGCTTGCGGAGGTTTGGAGGTTCTAACCGAGTGTTTGTCCATGCCTGAAATACTGTTAACCCTTTCCCTCATAGAAACACCTCTTGACGCCATTACCAATACGACATACATTGACAATGTAGTAGCCAAACCAATGTTCATAATAAAGGCCAGAATCTCATGTAGTCCCAGTAATATCTATGGAGGTGGGATAGATATGGCAACTACTTATCCACTGCATGATAGCTAAATGGCTGTCGTTTGTATGGAGATATAATGTATATTAACCTAAATCTCATGTAGTCCTAGTAATGTCTATGGAAGTGGGATAGATATGGCAACTACTTATCCACTGCATGATAGCTAAATGGCTGTCATTTGTATGGAGATATATTAGTATATTCACCTAAATCTCTATGAAGGAAAGGTTTAAAGGGTCATCAGGTGTCTTTCTCCATCAATAACAACTGGAGAGTCGCCATATTACCCATGTTGTACATGCAACAGTTAATGTAAATCCCAATCGTGCAATAACTGCTCTAAATTATATTCACATGGGTTCCGTGTTGAACAAGTCCTGTGAACTAGCTATATTACTATATTCCACCGTTGCTTGTACTTGATGGAAATTATTCATTCATTCATTGTACTTGTAACCCGTTTGACGTGTTTTGTGACGTCACTCGTGTCGGGGTCAGGTTTCGAGCCTCTGCAGACGAGTGTAAATATTATGTTAGCTTTACCACCACAGGGATTCGGCACGTTTGGGGGTACTAGTATATATATATAGTACTTAAATATATATACTAGTACCCCCAAACGTACCGAATCCCTGTGTTTACCACATCAATGAAAAAGCATCAGTTTTAGGTTTACAAACTGACTCGCTAAATATCCTATTTAATGAAAACATGAATTGCAGAAAACTATGGAATTGTAATCAAATAACTGATTTGAAATGCATAGTAGAGATATTTAGCCAATCCTGCCATATTGTTGTTCAGTATTTTGTTATGTATTATTTGAAGTGCATTGTTCTTTAATTCTGTATTATGGTTTTAATTAAACGAGACATCTCAGTGCTAATTAACACATTGCTTGTATTTTGATTAGTCCCAAAAGTCCTCCATGGCTAGTGAATCACTGGTCGCTAGTGGTTGAAACATTGGTGAATCACTAGTCGCTAGTGGTTGTAACATTGATAAATCACTGGTCGCTAGTGGTTGTAACATTGATAAATCACTGGTCGCTAGTGGTTGTAACATTGATAAATCACTGGTCGCTAGTGGTTGTAACATTGATAAATCACTGGTCGCTAGTGGTTGTAACATTGATAAATCACTGGTCGCTAGTGGTTGTAACATTGATAAATCACTGGTCGCTAGTGGTTGTAACATTGATAAATCACTGGTCGCTAGTGGTTGTAACATTGATAAATCACTGGTCGCTAGTGGTTGTAACATTGATAAATCACTGGTCGCTAGTGGTTGAAACATTGATAAATCACTGGTCGCTAGTGGTTGTAACATTGATAAATCACTGGTCGCT
>CM026395.1:2603115-2637501 GCA_014843695.1 Archivesica marissinica | reverse complement strand
GTTGTAACATTGATAAATCACTGGTCGCTAGTGGTTGTAACATTGATAAATCACTGGTCGCTATTGGTTGTAACATTGATAAATCACTGGTCGCTAGTGGTTGAAACATTGGTGAATCACTGGTCGCTAGTGGTTGTAACATTGATAAATCACTGGTCGCTAGTGGTTGTAACATTGATAAATCACTGGTCGCTAGTGGTTGTAACATTGATAAATCACTGGTCGCTAGTGGTTGAAACATTGGTGGACCACTAGTCGCTAGTGGTTGTAACATTGATAAATCACTGGTCGCTAGTGGTTGTAACATTGATAAATCACTGGTCGCTAGTGGTTGTAACATTGATAAATCACTGGTCGCTAGTGGTTGTAACATTGATAAATCACTGGTCGCTAGTGGTTGTAACATTGATAAATCACTGGTCGCTAGTGGTTGTAACATTGATAAATCACTGGTCGCTAGTGGTTGTAACATTGATAAATCACTGGTCGCTAGTGGTTGTAACATTGATAAATCACTGGTCGCTAGTGGTTGTAACATTGATAAATCACTGGTCGCTAGTGGTTGTAACATTGATAAATCACTGGTCGCTATTGGTTGTAACATTGATAAATCACTGGTCGCTAGTGGTTGAAACATTGGTGAATCACTGGTCGCTATTGGTTGTAACATTGATAAATCACTGGTCGCTAGTGGTTGTAACATTGATAAATCACTGGTCGCTAGTGGTTGTAACATTGATAAATCACTGGTCGCTAGTGGTTGAAACATTGGTGGACCACTAGTCGCTAGTGGTTGTAACATTGATAAATCACTGGTCGCTAGTGGTTGTAACATTGATAAATCACTGGTCGCTAGTGGTTGTAACATTGATAAATCACTGGTCGCTAGTGGTTGTAACATTGATAAATCACTGGTCGCTAGTGGTTGTAACATTGATAAATCACTGGTCGCTAGTGGTTGTAACATTGATAAATCACTGGTCGCTATTGGTTGTAACATTGATAAATCACTGGTCGCTAGTGGTTGAAACATTGGTGAATCACTGGTCGCTAGTGGTTGAAACATTGATAAATAACTGGTCGCTATGTATTCCATGTTCTCCCGGATTTAGAATCTTTCAAGTGAGGAAGCTATTTGTCTGACTTGTTGAAGGTCTGTGGTTCTCACAGGTAATCGTCCGTAGTATGATGTACCTGTCACAGGGTTAAATCTGGGAATATCTGTGTATGAATCGTGGCTATTTGTATGTGATAATATTAAACTAATCGATAAATGTGCAGATCTAATTAATATGCTCTGAACTGGTCGACAACTTGTAGCAAGTAGGTTAGAGTAAATGTGACGTGCCACTGTGAATGGTTACCTTCTGGTGAAACATTGTCTGTGTCTGCATCATCCCTCAAGGATTGTGAAATAATCGGTCATAGATAATCGCTATTACCGGACAGCATGGTGCGCACACTATTTGTGCGTTTAAATCAAGAGTTGGACGTCCATTGGTTGATACAACTTGCATGCTCGATATTCATGTATCATCTGAAGTCTGTCAGTCAACACTTACATTGAACAACATCTCACATACCACTGGGCAAGTGTCAGTCAGTCTGTATGTCAACAATTACTTTGAACAACATTTCCCATACCACTGGGCAAGTGTCAGTCAGTCTGTCAGTCAACACTTACTTTGAGAATCATCTCCCATACCACTGGGCAAGTGTCAGTCAGTCTGTCAGTCAACACTTACTTTGAGAATCATCTCCCATACCACTGGGCAAGTGTCAGTCAGTCTGTCAGTCAACAATTACTTTGACAACATATCCCATACCACTGGGCAAGTGTCAGTCAGTCTGTCAGTCAACACTTACTTTGAACAACATATCCCATACCACTGGGCAAGTGTCAGTCAGTATGTCAGTCAACACTTACTTTGAACAACATATCCCATACCACTGGGCAAGTGTCAGTCAGTCTGTCAGTCAACACTTTCTTTGAGAATCATCTCCCATACCACTGGGCAAGTGTCAGTCAGTCTGTCAAGTCAACAATTACTTTGAACAACATTTCCCATACCACTGGGCAAGTGTCAGTCAGTCTGTCAGTCAACACTTACTTTGAGAATCATCTCCCATACCACTGGGCAAGTGTCAGTCAGTCAGTCAGTCAACAATTACATTGAACAACATATCCCATACCACTGGGCAAGTGTCAGTCAGTCAGTCAGTCAACACTTACTTTGCACATCATCTCCCATACCACTGGGCAAGTGTCAGTCAGTCTGTCTGTCAGTCAACACTTACTTTGAGAATCATCTCCCATACCACTGGGCAAGTGTCAGTCAGTCTGTCAGTCAACACTTACTTTGAACAACATTTCCCATACCACTGGGCAAGTGTCAGTCAACACTTACTTTGAGAATCATCTCCCATACCACTGGGCAAGTGTCAGTCAGTATGTCAGTCAACAATTACTTTGAACAACATATCCCATACCACTGGGCAAGTGTCAGTCAGTATGTCAGTCAACAATTACATTGAACAACATATCCCATACCACTGGGCAAGTGTCAGTCAGTCTGTCTGTCAGTCAACACTTACTTTGAACAACATTTCCCATACCACTGGGCAAGTGTCAGTCAGTCAGCCAGTCAACAATTACTTTGAACATCATCTCCCATACCACTGGGCAAGTGTCAGTCAGTCTGTCAGTCAACACTTACTTTGAGAATCATCTCCCATACCACTGGGCAAGTGTCAGTCAGTATGTCAGTCAACAATTACTTTGAACAACATTTCCCATACCACTGGGCAAGTGTCAGTCAGTCTGTCAGTCAACAATTACTTTGAACAACATTTCCCATACCACTGGGCAAGTGTCAGTCAGTCTGTCAGTCAACAATTACTTTGAACATTATCTCCCATACCACTGGGCAAGTGTCAGTCAGTCAACAATTATTTTGAACATCATCTCCCATACCACTGGGCAAGTGTCTGTCAGTCAACAATTATTGTGAACATCATCTCTCATATACACTTAGTGTGGCGTCCGTGGTCCAGTGGTAGAGCGTCGGATTTGGAATCCATCGGTCCCGGTTCGATACTCAGTCAGGCCACGTATGTAGTGTCATTGAGCAAGGCACCTCACACACATTACTTAGTACTGGTTAACCACTTAGGTCGGCTAAGCTTGCCCAGGAAAACATGTCTACGTCCCCGTAAGGGGTTTGACATTAATGGAACATACATGTATACATACATACCACTGGGCAAGTGTCAGTCAGTATGTCAGTCAACAATTATTTTGTGGACAAATGATTCACAGTAGTAAATTGGTCGGTTCTGGTACAAATGTACAACAATATGCTGTGCAATAAGAATGCGACATTTTCATTTACCTAAGCTATTATTCAGGCGCGACATGAATTTGGAAATCAGCCAAGATTTTACCGGATTTGTACCGTAAACTATATTCCGGATTGATTATGTGTAGGCGTTTCTTGAATAGTTACTTCCCTTGTTTGGAAAACTGTAGCTTCCGGTTCCGCACGTGTGAAGTCGCACAACTGAAATTTGTTTATTTAGAGGTAGGCCTAATCCATGTATTCCAAATACCTACATCCAATCATTTGTGATAGGTGATTGTTCATAGTCTATGATTGGTAATAGATTATGATACGGTGATCATATATGCATACTTTCTATCGACGTCTTAGTGGAGCAGTTCTCGGAGATACGGACCCCGTGTTTCATCATCATTTTCAGTAATCGCATCACTCTGTCTAGAGTATACTCGCGATATAGATTAAAAGCATGCGCAGCTGGAGAGGTGGATTTGTACATTTAAAAGTCTGTCTATGTATAATTATTAAAAACATGTTATAAAAAGGAGTGTGCCATTTACAGCACAGGGATTCGGCACGTTTGGGGGTACTAGTATATATATTTAAGTACAGGGATTCTACTCTGTGGGATGTCAGATTACGCATCGATCAGTAAAATGGCCCTATCTGAAACAATTTTGTACAAATCCATCCAAATATAACGCCTATCCTGAGTCTTTATATTGTTCTTCAAATAAAACACAACTTTAAGCTGCATGCATGTATACTTTGCAAACAATTGCCACAGACATTGGCCATAGCAGGTCACATTTCCATACTAGGACACGGGTTCTGTCAGCAGCAAATAAAAATCTTCGACCGGAAATTTTTTCAGAGGGAACAAACCAATTCTTGACCTATGAGGTTAACTGAGGGGAATATAGCAAAACTTCAAAGCCACCAATTTATTTAACATTGTCTTGTACTAAGTTGTAATGCCTGTCCGATTAGTGAGCTCACTTCTCACCAATGCAACCCGGGTTCGATCCTCGGACCAGGAAGTATGTGATATGGTACGGTGGTCGCCAGATCATACAAGTGGGATTTCTCTGGGTACTCCGGTTTTCTCCCTCTCTAATGACCACATACCGTATACTCTTCTCATCCGCGGCAACGAGAGTGATTAATATAAGTTATTAGAACTTGCTTCGCAATTGTTGTAAATAAATACAGTTTAACAATAACACTTAAGACTACATTTAACATTTAATTAACATTTCACATGAATAAATATGGGTATGTGCACCTATTATGTTTCATACTGTTTTAGTTTAAATCGAGGCATGTGGTTATCTGTAAAACAACAAAAACAATTATCCTACGACTATATGTAGAGTGCTGATTATAGATTGCTTGTAAAATTTAACATTTGCGTACCTATCCACTAGTCATAAATAGAGCACAGCTATTTGCATGGGTCGGTTCAAAAGCTCACTCAGAGCTTGTGTTGTTTTGTAGCTATCTTGCCGACTCAAAATAAAATTTATCTTAGTGTTACTACTAGATTATTAATTATCGACAAATGTAAGTAAACCGTTTTTAGTTAAAGTCTACTGAAGTATGAGTAGGTTTTGTCTTTTGATGTAAATAGTTCCATAAAACATTGTAATACTTACACCACATTTCAGGTTGAATCTCGTTGCTGGAACAGGTAGAATGCTGGGACAGGTAGAATGTGTTTCGAAAAATGTTCAATTGCAACGGTAGAATTCAAATTGTTGACAGAATCTTAATTTCTGTGCTCATATCATCAAAATAATGGGATTTATTGCAGTAATTGGGGGACTATTAAATATTGTCGAGAATTGGTACTGTGAGGCTAGTACTCGTAAATCTCTAATAAATGCTCATCTTGACATTTTGACATAAAAACCATCATTTTCCTATTAACCCCCTTCCTACCGTTTCAGACAATAATAGACATACCTTGCCTTATTTCTGTTTTATTATACGACCGTACCTCACATTTTCTATCGTTTACAAATATACTCGAAATATTTTATGTAATCACATCATTTGCATTTCACCGGCATGTACATGTATCTATTATTTCAGCGCATATAAACATTCCACAGGAAAATTACAGTATTGTAAAGAAACCATTTTGAAGAGCGAGTGTCTAGTCAATAGTAGTCATTAGTAAACCCTCACCCATGTCCATAAAACGGTATCCATACGATGATTTACTGGGAAAAGTTGTTGACCTAATAACTAAGCTCCATAATTTGTATCCTTGTTTTAGTTTTTAATCTTGATATTTTGCATGTATACCTTTCAAATGAGTTTCCTTATATCCGTTTTAATATACGTCCGTACCTTAAATTTCTATCGTTTTTTATCTATTTTATATAATCACATCATTTCCAGTTCACCGGCATGTACATGTATCTATTATTTCAGCGCATATAAACTTTCCACGGGAATATTACAGTATTACAGTATTATAAAGAAACAATATTGGCTAGTCATGAGTAAACCCTGACCCATGTGGCATGTCCATAATACAGTATCCATGGGAAGTTTATACATACAAATGACAGCAAGAATTTATATGAAGAAACACGAAATAAATCATAACCGACCTACATTGTAATAACTCGAACATTGTAATAACTAAACTCCACAATTTGTATTCTTGTTTTAGGTTTTAATCTTCACAAAAGATGGGAAACAAGAAAAAAATAGGGAAACAGCGTCGTGACAAGTTTTACCAGCTGGCCAAGGAGAGTGGGTTCAGGGCACGGTCAGCCTTCAAGCTTATACAGCTGAATAGGAAGTTCGAGTTTCTACAGGATTCCAGAGTGGTCATAGACCTATGTGCTGCACCTGGTGGCTGGCTACAGGTTTGTAGTTGCAATGTAGTGATAGATCAGCATCTGTGTTGTAGTGTACCGCACCAACTGGCTTTAACTCTTTCAACACCACAGGCCTCTAAATAGGCTTACACAAAGTGTAGATCCAGATGAGCCGGCTCGTTATGAGCCGTCTCGTCAGGATCTGCACTTTTTGCCAGTAATAATTATTACTATTTTTAGATAAAATTGCCCATTTTGATAAATGAACTGGTCTAAAGGTACCGTAATTTTCTTATTAATTTATTGGTCTAAAAATATCATGCACCAGTCCATGTCAGTTACTTGGGGTTGAATGGGTTAATATTCATAGTACACTTGTCACAGTATGCATACTAGCCTGGGTTCCAGTCTGTTGATTTTTCACTAATTTACTTCTGGCAAAATGACACGGTTGATATCAGAAACGCAATACGGCCCAATTAACGATCTCAGTATTAAAATATATTTATATGACTGACAGGCAAAATATATCGACGTCTATTCCCAGGCTATATATATATACGTGTGGATCTATGTACAGGTGCTGCACCTGTTGCAGGGCCCACACTGGGCAGAAAAAAGTTGGGGCCACTTATCTGTTTGAAAGATGGGGTGTGTGTGGGAGCGGTGTCGTCCCCTCCGTGAGGGGTGTCGTCCCCTGCCTGGTTTGATTTGTTTGGTATTTTTATTTGTAAATGGTGAGATTCTAGCCCGTTTTTTCTGGAAGAAGTATTAATATAGACATTAGAATGAAAGAATGCATACCTGTTAAGGCTAAAAGTTTATTTTACAATGTAGCCCTGTGACAGTGATTAATAATGGAAGCCAACACAGGATTACATTTCAAATGAACTTTAATCTCAAAAAGACATGCATACTAATCATTTTTGAAGACAATCCAATGAACTTTTACAACTTTAATTATTTTCTTGGTCATAATAATTTAAAAATACATCAGAATTACATACATGTACAAGTATCCACTATGTCTAACAAATTGCACAACATTCAGTTCAAAATGCGTCTGTTCTTCTTGGACCACATTACAAATGCCGATTTGAAGTTGATGGGAATATGCCTCCAGCACATGTACACAGCTGTTTTGACTGTGAATCGATTGTTTCGCCAAACGATAGCATATACCAGAGCAAAAAAAAAAGCAGAACTGGAACGCGCCGTCGTCAATGGTAAATAAAACCAGTCGAGTATGAAAGGTTAAAATATGGCACTAACGTTATTTATGCCGATTTTTTGTGCAATTTTCTGAAAATCGCCAAATTGAAATTTTAGGAGCCATTTCTATCGCAAAATCGCCATATGGCTCTTGTGGCGACTGACAGCGTGGCCCCTGCTGTTGTATACTGTATGTATTAGCTATTAAATATAATCGAGCAAAGCATATATGAAAGGTTTTTAAAATTGGAATAGCATTACTGCTAACTGCTTCTGCTTCCTCCCCAGTTTATTTTGATGACTGTTCTTGAGACACTCTGTAATGCTATTCCGATAACGTCTAGGGCAACACTTCCTCCCCAGTTTATTTTAATGACTGTTCTAGAGTCACTCTGTAATGCTATTCCGATAACGTCTCCGGCTTCCTCTGTTTGTTGAAACACAAAGACATTTTTAATGACATTAGTCCAAACTGTTAGTGATCAACAGTAAAATAATTGACAGTTATTTAATTCCAACAATAAAATTAAATTGAATCATGATTCAGGTCAATTGTATCTTTTTCAAGTTCTGTTCGCGGTTGAGGGAAAGAAATTATAGTTTGATTGTGTATACATGCACAGCTCCCTGATTGTGTATACATGCACAGCTCCCTGATTGTGTATACATGCACAGCTCCCGGTTTTACTTTCATTTCTGCAAATATAATTATGTTTAAAAACACACGTTGAAAGTATGATCGATTTGCAGCAAATTGTTTTAAAAGTGCACTGTTAAAGCGACATTACATCGCAAAAAGCAAATAAAATGCATTTTTCACATATAAATGCGTTGCTACTACAAATTATTCCGAATACCGGTACATTCGAACACTAACATTGAATCAATAAACAGTGTTTTTGTGATCTACAATCTTTCAAAATTGAAAGTAGGATTTCATATGACGCTCCTGAATTGACATCAGAGTCAATACTAAACGCGAGATAATGTCGTTTAAAGATAATTTATCTAAGACTAAATTTATCTAAGACTAGTCTACAAACAAATATGCATAGGCACACAAGTGAGATATAACGGTAAATATGTACCATAAATCGTGTTATTCAGGATACACGAGTTGTATTACTCATGAATGTCGAACCTATTTACATTATTTTGTTATGTCAACAAACTGCGTATACGACGTTTGATTATTAGTTGAAATACTCAGTATTTGAGGCAAATATTTGGGGGGAAATTATACCATATAATAGGAAAATACATTCTGTAGAAATTTGCGGTTTCACTGATGTAGTGTCGCTTTAAGTGTTTGTAGCTATAATTAATATCAATTATCTTCATCTGCAGGTGATCGATTTGCAGCAAATTGTTTTTAAAGCACCTGCTATGTGTCTGTAGCGGTAATTAATATCAATTTTAAAATTGCCATAATATATACCTGGTACTAACATCTAGTACGCAGTGGAAAGAATTACCTTAAGCTTTTAGCTTTCAGTTCAATCCACATATCATGATATAAATGTATGTTTCTGTATATGTCTCAGTGTATATTACATGTATCCTGATAAATAAATATGTTTAAACCAATTAACTTTATCTGCAGGTGTGTAGTGAGAATTGCCCGGTGTCCAGTTTGATCGTAGGTGTTGACCTGGTCGGCATTAAGCCAGTGAGAAACTGCAAGACATTGGTAGACGACATCACTACAGCCAAGTGTCGACAAGATCTTAAAAAGGAACTGCAGACATGGAAAGCTGACTGTGTTCTCCATGATGGTGCTCCAAATGTGGGCAAAAACTGGGTGTATGATGCATTTCAACAGGTAGGTGATATATGCATAATTTCTGCATCGTCTCATTTGCAGAACATGTTACTAACACAAATGTTATAAATATGATTACATAGACTGAAATCTGGTGGAAGGTTTGTGGTTCTACTTGGGTACTTGTCTACCTCTACCTTGCATACTGGTAGGAGTAGCACCTTGATTGTCCTCCACCATTACCACATGGAGAGTTGCCATGTGACCTAATCTTGCGGCGTCCTTTTAAAACCAACAGTAAAACAAACATAAATTGCACCCGCATCAAAGCTTGTTCCCAACATATCATAGCCTTGATTTATACAACATGTACATTGATAATATAAGGGCTCATCCTAGGTCAGCTATTTTGAAAGAATTAGGCACAGTCATGGTCACTGGGGGCGACTGTTTCATACTCTGTTATGGGTTCGATTAATGGTCATAGACAGATTCTCAATACACCAGAACATGGTCACTGGGGGCGACTGTTTCATACTCTGTTATGGGTTCGATTAATTGTCATAGACAGATTCTCAGTAAGCCAGAACATGGTCACTGGGGCAGCTATTTCTGCCCCCCCCCCCCAGATACTCTGTTATGGGTTCGATTAATGGTTATAGACATATTCTCAGTAAGCCAGAACATGGTCACTGGGGCGGCTATTTCTGTCCCTCCCCCTAGATACTATGTTATGGGTTTGATTAATGGTTATAGACAGATTCTCAGTAAGCCAGTTATTGTCTCTTTACACTTGCTTATTCATACTCATAGGCATTTGAAACGTACCTAGACATTGTTTGTTAGTCCAGCATCCAGTCCATACATGAACTTTATTGTTTCACATCGTAACTTGCAAAGTGCAGTAAGGGATATTGTGGCAGTTTACAGGCCCCATATGAGTTATACTTAATTTAATTAGCCTCTTTTATTAGCATTTTCTAAAATGGCGATTTGTATTACATGTATGTCGAAGCTTAGTTTAAACATATTTTTGTTCAGTTCATTCAATATATATACGGTATATAAATACAACAGGATATCTGAAATGGATTGGAAAACAAGCTGAGAGCTTATGTAAATTCCTTTCCATGTCGAAGCTTGGTAGCATTACGGTAGATCTGTATTCGGCTGCTGAATATGGAGATATTTGAGAACTGATATGCATCCATTCTTCCCATTCTGCTGACTAACACATTCTCTTATATATCTCTTTCAATTTATGCATTGTGTATGCCAAGGTATATTTACATCGCTATTGCATTTCCTACGATGAACGTATGTGCCCTGGTTGTATATATTTTCGCATGACGGTTCCTAACTAATGATATGCAGCTGACATGCACTCTCGAAGTTACGGGCATGCGCATTCGTAGTGTTAGGCAGTGCTTGTCGTGAGATAGGGCGTGTCTTACAGTTTATGCTGTTCCAAGGTTGATCTATATTTTACTGTTATCCAATGAAATAATATAAGTTTGGATGCGGTAATGTACGGGGGAAAAAATCTAAAATGACTAATCTCTTCAGGAGGCGTCGATCATATGGGCAACCGGTAGCGACGATAAATAAATGTAAAACACACACAATGGAAACTCTCGGATTTGTTTGTGATATCTAATTAGCATAAAGTAGTCCCCTTGTCTATCAGGTTAGACACATTGATCTCACACCCCAAGATGGTACCAATAGCTTTAGGTGAGAACAGCTTATCTTGACTATGATATACTTATATCCTATTCAGCTTTAGGAGCTGCTACCTAATAATTTCCTGTGTTGTTAATAAACTTGTAAGACAAATATGCATGTCTGATGTTGTATCTAAGTCATAAAATGCTTGGGATACTATCTACTATCACACCTCTTTGGAAGGTAATGACAAAATAATCATTATTTCATGCAATCAGTACTTCAAATTTCTTTTTCCTCGTTTGACAGGTTCAACTAACACTCTATGCATTGAAGCTTGCGACTGAGTTTCTGCGGAAGGGTGGCTGGTTTGTTACGAAGGTGTTCAGGTCCAAGGACTACAACTCCGTGCTCTGGGTGATGCAGCAGCTCTTTAAGAACGTCCATGCCACTAAGCCACAGGCCTCAAGAAATGAGTCAGCAGAAATCTTTGTTGTATGCCAGAATTACCTTGCACCAGACAGAATTGATCCAAAGTTCCTTGATCCAAAATCAGTTTTCAAAGATGTAGATGATGAGCCGACTCAATCAATCGACTTGATTCATCCAGAGAAACAGACTCGACATCGAGGCGGGTACCCAGAGGGAGACTACACGTTGTTTCATACTCTAAATGTCAGCGAATTTATTGCTAGTGATAATTACCTGCAGCTCTTGTCAGATGCTTCAGAAATCATATTTGATGATAAGAAAATTGAAAGCCATGCATCAACAACTAATGAAATAAAAGAATGTTTGAAAGATATTAAAGTTTTGGGAAAGCGAGAGATTCGGCTAGTGATCCAGTGGCGTAAGAAATTGAAGAAGGAAATCGATGAAGACAAGAAGGAAGAAAACGAAAGTGAAAAGAAAACCGAGGATGTAGAAGCAGAGAAAGACAGTGAGGATGACTTGGCAGCACTCGAGGAACAATTGAATGACTTGGAAGGCGAGGAGAAGAAAGCGTTAAAACGAAAGATCAAGAAAACACGACGGGAAAGGACCAGATTACAGCACAAAATGGATATGAAATTTGTGCTACCAGGAGATAAATTGGATATGTCTGAGGACAGGGAACTGTTTGATTTACATAGAATCAAGAGTAAAAAACAGTTGGAAACAGTGGAAGAAGGACAACTTAGTGATGCGGATGATGATCAGGATGAAGATGAGGTTCCAAAAAAGAAAAGTAAGATATCCTGGGAAAGAAGTGATGTGAAAGATTACCAACTGCCAGGTGAAGGCTCAGATGAAGAGGTTGAGGAAGACGATGATGACAACAGTGGATCTGAAGGTGAATCTGATGAGAATGAAGATGGTGATATTTCATTAGATGATGCAGAAATTGAGGATCTTAATCCGCTCTTGGTTGGGGGATCTGGTAGAAAAGCAAAAACCGATATGTGGTTCAGTAAGGATTCCTTTGCTGGCTTAGAAGATGATGATGATGAAGATGTTGAAATTGAACAAATGGCTGAAGCCTATAAAGAGAAAGGAGGTGTCATTAAAGGTATGAGTGATCATACAGATATGATCATACCAGAGGAACAGGTAGAGGACATTCAACATACCAAAACTGAGAAAGAGACCAAGGAAAAGGATAGTGCAGTTGAGATGGAATCAGATAATGATGACAGTGACAGTGAGACGAGCGATGATTCTGATGGAAGTGGCTTTGATTCCGATAGCGATTATGATACTAAGGAGTTCTATAAACAACAGAATCAAGCAAACAAAGAAGGGAAAGGAAAGAAATCAAATAAAAGTAGTGATTTTGAAGTAGTTCCAGCTGAAGATAATTCTTCAGTGAAATTGGATTCTCATGGTTTAGCAATAGGTTCTGCTCTGGTGTCTTCTAGAAAACGTCGGAGAGAAATTATTGAACGTGGTTACCATAGGTACATGTTTAATGACCAAAACCTTCCAGATTGGTTTGCAAAGGATGAGAAGAAGCATTATCGTGTTCAAATGCCTGTCACTAAAGGAGAAGTGGAAGAATACAGAATGAAATTGAAAGCGGTGGATGCCAATCCTATCAAGAAAATTGGAGAAGCAAAAGCTCGTAAAAAAAGAAAGCAGATGAGACAACTAGAGAAAGCAAGAAAGAAAGCCGATACTATAAATGACACCGAAGAGGTTACTGATAGAGAGAAGTGGCAACAAATTAAGCAGGTGTATAAACGAGCAGGTTTGTTAAACAGTAAGAAAAAGGAAGTCACTTACGTGGTATCGAAGAAGGGATTAGCAGGGAAAAAGGTTAGCCGACCACAAGGGGTGAAGGGACCATTCAAGGTGGTAGATGGGAGATTGAAAAAGGATATGAGGGCTCAGAAAAGACTAGATCAGAGAAAGAAAGGGAAGGGAAAAGGGAAAAAGAGGAGATAAAAAATAACTTCATTCATATACACTGTCTAGTTAGCTACGTGTACATTGTTTAATGCACGTCGTCACAAAAAACCAACGTTTGCAGTGAGCGAGACTCACACTAGTGAAATAGACTTATGCCGTATGGCGTTTATTTACATCGCAAAGGGCAAATAAATGCATTTTTTCCACTTATAAATGCATTGCTACTACAAATTCTTCCGAATACATTCGAACACTAACATTGAATCAATAAACAGCGTTTTTGTGGATTGAAAGTATGATTTCATATAACCGTCATACATACTCACGAATTGATGTTTGTTTGTCATCGGAGTCAATACTAAACACAAGATAATGTCGCTTAGAGATAATTTAACTAAGAATAGTCTACAAATAAATAGGCACAAATGTGAGATATAACAGTAAATCTGTACCATCAATCGTGTTATTCAGGATACACTATATAGTTGTATTACGCATAGGATGTTTACATTATTTTGTTATGTCAACAAACCGTGTATATGACGTTTGTTTATTAGTTGAAATGCTCAGTATTTGAGGCATTTGCTTGGAAAACAATTATACCATATAATAGGAAAATACATTCTGTAGATATTTGTGTTTTCACTGATGTAGTGTCGCTTTAATACATTAATACAAACAAAATATTGTAAATTTACAAATGTATAAATGGTGTATATACTAGTACACATCCAGTAGATGCTATGACTTCCATACCATTTTTGAAGTCTTTATTACCTAATATGTTTGTACTGGGCCAGCATAAAAACAAACTGGAATACTGTAGCCTGGTGTGTGTGTGTGTGCGTTTTACGTTTATTTATCGTCGCTACCGGTTGCCCATATGACGCCTCCTGAAGAGATTAGTCATTTTAGATTTATGGAGGATAGTGCAATGATACAGACAGAGACCCATTCCAGAGTCTCCTCTGGTTCTTTTACTCGCATGGTGTAAAGAACTGACATGAGACCTCGGTTTAAAGTCCCATCGGAAAGACTGTTAATCTTATTACATGTAGGGTCAGACAGGGGATCGAACCCTCAATTATCCAAAATGCATGTGCATTTGTTCATATCTGAAATAGTTTTTTGTATGAGCCATCACTGATCCGAAACATTAAACCTCAAAATGCTTAGTAGGAAAAACGTGTACAGTCCGGAAATTTCTAGAGAAATTGTCTAGCATTTCGTGGACAAAATTACTATTTACAGATATATACTTCTCATTTGACAACCTTATATACACTTAAAAAGCAGGCCATTTCCAAAATGCAATTGGATCATATAACATGACTCCTCAACAAACACCATTTAACAAACATGAGATTGTGCAGCACCTCACCTCAAGCTCTATTGAGCTACACACACAGCCTAAGCATGCCCACAGACGATCATGGGTAGTAATCTCCCTAAGCATGTAGTAGTAGCAGGTAGTAATCTCCCTGAATCATGGGTAGTAATCTCCCTGAATCATGGGTAATATCCAAGGACAGTAATCGACAGACAACCTCATTTTAAGGGAGTATCATTGTATGGTCTTGACTGATGCATGGTAATGTGGTTTGTGTGCTATTTTCAACGAAACAGACTATATAATGTCCAAAACTAGGGCAAGTACGATATCTTGTTGTTGAAAATCAACATGTGCACACACCTTAAAGAAATGAAATGTATTATATATTGTATATTGTATTGTAGATTTCATATGCTGAAATAAACAAATGCTCGAGTGTCTACTGTGACTATGTAATTATTCAATTAAACTGTTTGAATTAGTTTCTTGTCTCCGTCTTATAGTAGAAACCTCGGTGAGTGGCGAACAGAAATGGCAATTGAGGCTCTCTTAGTATCTCCCCTGAGCAAAGATGAGCATAAAGGTATAGGTGGGACATCCGGCATTCTGTGTCTGTTGCTTGGCAACCATCGATATTTTGCTTCCAATTACATCTCTGTAGGCTGAAACCACTTTTGTCAATATTGATGAAAGTTGGTGTGGAGCTGCTTGGAGCAACTTCCAGTGGTAGATTAATAGTTGCTAGTATCAATCAGATTTGATATTGAACTTGAACCACACATTAGATCAAGTCTAATGATACTAGGCGTGAAGCATCGGTGCAACTCTGATCTGATGTATTCAAAATTACGGCTATCTGGAAAATCTATTTTGGGCTTCTGAACCACTTAGTAAATTTAGATTAAACTTTGGCTAGAGCATCTGGGCAATTGATATATCAAAAGGAGCTAAGATAATACCTATCTGTAATTCAAAATGGCTGCCATGACAACCATCTTGAACATATATTTTCGACTAGTAGACGGGCATGCTCAATTTTGATGAGAGCATTTGGGTAAATACGAGATCAAACCTAGGTGGATAATTTGAGCTCGGGTATTCAAAAATGGAGACCATCTTGAAAAGACGCTGTCTAATTCGATGAATCACTTCGTAGATTTGACGAAATTTGATTTGGAGCAACTAGTTTAACAAAAGTAGCTAAAATGATGACTATTTTGAAAATCTGCCTTTGACCTGAATATTTTGGGTGGGGTGGGTGGTTTCTGGAAGATCTTGTATTTACCAATAGCGATATAAAGTGAGTCTACAGCACTTCCAAGAGTTGCAGAGAAGGAAATCCCAACACGAGCGTTGGAGACGCGTGCAAGGAACGAGGCTCTGTCACTGGCATTTGTTATTTTAAGTTTACATTTTATTGTACACCAGACTTTAATAATATAAATATTAGTTTACCAAACGTACACAGGGATTCAAGTTCAATGTCAGTAGTTTAAAGTTTAAAAAACTTTAATGTCAGTAGTAGCATGCATGACACAGTCCAGAACGACGGGTATGTCATGAATAATAGACCAGAACGATGGATAAGAACTAACATGACGCCGATGAGATTATAGGTCCTCCCCCACTAGTCAAGTTATCAACATATTCTAGATGCCGATAATCGCGAGTTGTCGAGGAAAATGGCGGCTGCTTGACCGTGCTTACGGTTGCTGAAGGTGTATCGCTTTATCGTTCGTCGATTGGCATTTCGAGTTATTGCTGGTTGGGTTGATTGACAGCTCGCGTCATGTTAATTGCCGAATAGGTTGGTGACTGACGTTATTCACGTGACTACGTTGAAAGTCCTCCACTGCTAGCAGTAACAAAACACTGACAGCATGAGATAGTCTTCGTCTTTGCTATACTCTCTCTAAACTGATGTATACCAATAAACAAGCAACAACTGTATGCTGTACCAGAACGAGCGACGTTTATTTCGGCAACCTGGCTACACATATACTTATATATATATATATATCCACAAGGTCGACTGTATCAACAATAATATCAAAATTCAAGTGTATTTACATATCACTATTGACATTACCGTATAATTACGTCTTAAGCATTATATATCTGCGCAATGTTTTGTTTTGTTTTAGTCAATTATCAACAAATTTACAAACCCAGAACCTGTAACCCATGTCTACATGACCACTTGTACAGAAAGTGACCGGATTGTCGGATTGTAGAGCAGTATGGGTCCACGTGCAGATATACAATATCATTACATGTACTAATTGTATCATAAAGACAGTATTTAATTGTGAAATGCCTTAATATTCATAACATGACATTATAACTTGTTAGAGGTCGTTCGGTAGAATGACCAGCTCTACATACACCGTGGATACACGTCTCAATATATAATCTTAAATAGCACGCTTTCCTCGTGCTATATAGACCGACCGATACACACTATCACTTTAGGGTACCGCTACGCGAACGACAAATATATCACGCTCTACTATCGAAACGCGTGAACTGAATATTCCCGTTTAAGGACAGACATCCTGTCCTGTGTAGCTAATTTAAATAATTATATCTCCATTGGCAAACTCGGGATATATTTCTATCTAGGTGCCTGATGAAAGTCGTGATAGCGCGTTCGCTTCAGGCGCGAAAGGCCTCCGAGTTCGAGTCCGGTTGGAGCCGTTACGAGTGTGCCCTTATGCATGGCATTTAAATTCCACGTTGCCTTTTCTCTCTACCTCCTGGTGATGGATTCCATTAGGAATTAGTTTTTTGAAGCGCAACATATCTACATCCTCGCGAGGGGTTCGACATTAGAGGAAGATAGGTAGATATAGAGTGATTATTATAAGTTGAAAGAACTTGTTTCACAATTAAGCTAAAATAAATGTCTATAAACTGATTTAATAGAGGGACATAACTGGTACCGATTGTTAATTAGTTAATGACAGGTGCTTTGTAGGAGTTGTCTGTCTGTCAATGTAATGTGTACATAGCAACCAATCAAATCGCGTTAAATCGCTTGCACTATATTTCCTGTCAATTTCAATCAGTACTTGTATACAAACGATCTATTCATCGGTCGCGTGCGCAGGCGTTATACACATCAGGTAAGCTCCTTTATTTATTTATTTTCATGTGAAGTACGTTAATAGCCTAATTAACGACACGTTTACAGCATTGACAAGGCGTCTAATTGGGTTTATATGAAATCTTGATAAACCTTTATTAAGTGTACACTGTCTCGGCATATTCGTTTCTTGTACACGGTAGTGTCAGTTGTTTAATGAATGAATTCGCTGTATTCGTGTTCTGAATACAACCATATTTGTGATGCTTAATGAATTTGAAAGAAAATGTTGAAATTGAGTTAAATGACCCTACACTTGACCTAGATATTTCTGAATACCTGTTATTTATATAGTGCAGAGTGTAAATACCATAAAAACTGAACCTGTGATAATTAGCTGTAAAATATGTGAGAACTACACAATACTGTAGCCAGAGGTAATTTTAACCTAGGCAATCGTAGTGGGTGGGGGGGGGTCCGGGGGCATGTTCCCCCTTAAAATTGTTGGGGTATAGAAGCGATTTTCTAATTTAATTAGTTTAGACAAATAATTAGGTACTTTTAACCGAGGAAGCTGCCTCGTGTGGCTACTGGCCTGCTACATGGTATATTTGTTTTACATGACTTGATTGTTGCTCAAACATATCTCCCAACACAATGCCTCTCCTGTCAGTTATAACATGGCTCCACCGTATGCTGGCTCCCGGGACCAGTAAGGGGGGGTGGTGGTAATGTAATTTAATAATTTCTCTCAGGTAGGTCCGTTGGGTAGGGACAGTTCTCAGTTAATGTAGTCTGTCCCCATGTGGTACCTGGCTTTAAATATTAGCACAAAGCCCAGCTCTTCCCCAGTAATCTCAATCCCTTTATTAAATTGATTCCAATTAGCGCAGTGGTTAGCTCACTCGCTTCTCACCAATCCAACTGGACTTCGATTCTCGGACTGGGATGTATGTGAGATGGTATGATGGCCACCCTATTAAACAGGTGGGGTTTCTACGGGTTTTGCTGTTTCGTCCCACACAAATTGCCACATATTTAGATGCTTTCATACTCGCCAACGAGAGCGATTAATATTTAAATTGTTAAAGCTTGTCACGCAATCATTGTAACATAATATATGAAGTGTTTACGGGAAAGCATGTCCGTGCCAAATTCATAGTTGTACCGTCTATAGTTAACATGTACATGAAAAAGAATATAAAACTGACAAAATCAAATATCAAAATTTACAGTACTATGCAATTATGTTTGTAAGTTTAATGTGAGAGACATCGGTCAGTTACTGCCCCTGAATACTCTCTAAAAGTAGATAGGTCCTATTAAGTGTTTTCCTTTGTTTTTATCATTGTTTACTTTGCACAACATGCTAGCAATTTTATTCCACTATCGCTTCTTAAGAGTTTTAAATTACTATATCTCGACAGATCTCATACAGTATATGCAATGGGTACTTATTTCTAAAAGAATGTTTTCAGTTAATTAACACAATTTGGATATAATCGCATTTACCGTATCATACCGCAACATCTTGTTAGGGAACAACAGTAAAAACAAAGCATTCTAACTAAAAGGACCTATTTACATTTTGGAATAAATCAGACTTTATCTGCCAAGGGAGGTAATAGAAAATTAGAGATCTCTCTCATTTGTTTAAATTAATAACATCCTTGACGATACTCTGCATAAATGCCTGGATAGCGCAGTTTGTAGCGTGTTTTTCCTAAAAGCGTATTGACACAAGGCTGTCCAATTAGCGCAGTGGTTAGCGCGATCGCTTCTCACCAATGCAACCCGGGTTCGATCGAAGTATGTGAGGTTGTACGGTGGTCGCTAGATCGGACAGGTGGGTTTTCTCCGGGTACTCCTGTTTCCTCCCACACAAATGACCACATATACTCTTTCATCCACACCAACGAGAGTGATTGATATAAGTTGTTAGAACTTGCTTCGCAATCGTTGTAAAATATATAAAGTTTAAACTTGTTTAAATAATATTTTATTTATGAACATATAAAGCTATAGTAGTACATTACACCACTTGTGATATAATGCTTTCAATGTACATTCGGTGAAGTATATATTCCATCAAAGACTGAAGCAAACAAATATCCTCTTAATCTTCCTTAGATGTCAAAACCTCGCTGATATCGCTGGGATGTACCTTAGATATGCTGTCTATTTCAGTAATTGACCTTGACTTCAATCCTTTATTGACTCCCCGTTCATTGGATGTGCCTATTTCATATCACTAAATTAATTGCATTTGTAGGACAAGATGCTTTCGAACATTCTTATATTTCTGTTTTTAACTTTTAGGAATGTGGAACCCAAAGAAAAAGGAATTAACGTAAAGGTCACATTCCTCGTATTCAGAATACCAAAGGAAGTTAGATACGGTTGTTGACCATGGAGCCGATGGGTGACTATGATGAGAATGGATGGGCCCATATCCATCATGCTGCAAACAGAGGATTCCCGAAATCCCTCGAAAGATTTGTACATGCGGATCCGGACCAGCTAGAACTGAGGACGAGTGATGAGCTTGGCTCAACTCCATTCTTGATAGCTATCACTAGCGGTAATTTAGAATCAATCACATGTTTAATCAACCTTGGAGCTAAAATTGGCACAATTAATAATCACAATCATGGAGCAGTTGAAATATGCGCGTCTAAACAATTCATTGAACTGTTGGAGTATTTCATTGGAAAAAATTATGATGACTTGCCGGTATGGAAAAATTTGTTTCGTTTTCTGTCTTCCGAGACGGAGGAAGAAGCTGAGCCTGCTGGGATATGTTTGCGAACGTTGACCAGTAAATCTTCGGAAGGGGCGATAAATCCACATTGGGAAGAAGTGTACAAGTGTGGAGGAGTGCCAACAATAGTGAAAGTTGCAAAGAGTACCTTAAATGATGAGTCAAAGGTTCCAGCATTTCAAGTGCTTCTCAACATTATGGAGATGCCAGAGGTGAAAGAGCAGGTCTTTAGTACTGGTGGTATACCAGCATTTGTACGGTTGCTCAAATCGGAGAGTAGTTTGACGGTGCAGTTGTCGGCCCAGATTCTCAAGGAGTTAGCCAAGGTAAAAGAGTATGCAGATAACATGGTCCAGAATAATGCTATACCCAGTCTGTTGAAAGTGATGCAGACATTGCATGGGAACGAAGTTTTAGTTGAGGCCGTTGATGCAATGGGAAACATCGCAGAAGCCTCGGCTCAACACCAGTCTGCTATAGGTCAACTTCCAGGCTCCTTGCAGTCACTTATAGCCTTATATAAAGATCAGAAAGACAAGAACTTGTTATACTCTTTGAACAGAACTGTTGGAAAAATTGCAAAACAGAATCAAAGCAATCAGAACTCTTTAGTTGATCTAGGTGCTGCAGTCTATGTGGTTGTGCTATGTAGAACTAGAAACAGAGAACTGCAGTTGAGTTCTGTAGAAGCCATACATAGACTAGCAGAGGATAATCCAAAAACACAAAGGGTGATTTTGTCGGAACGAGCTCAAGATCACCTTATGCAGCTGTTGAAGAGAACGCGAGCGGAAGCATTACAAGAGAAGACTGCCATGGCTTTATGGGCTTTAGCTGGGGACAATTTAGATGAACAAAGAATGATGGCTGAGAAAATGGAGGTTTCTGTTCTCATAGAGTTTGTGAACAGTTTATCAGAAAACTTACATTTCATTGGTTCAGAAGGTTTAGGGGTGTTAGCACAGGGGCCTCTTAATAGCCAAACTGAGATAGCAAATGCTAATGGGATACATCCGTTAGCTCGTTTGTTAAGATCGGATAAAGAATACATAGTACTCAGTATTATTCGGACTTTACGTCACTTGTGTGTAGGCGTGGGATACGTTCCGCATAAAAGAAATCAGTCTGCGATCTCGCAGTCACGTGGAATCAAGTTCCTCATAGCCCTCATGGTTCATTCCAAGGACCAGATGATTCAGGTGGAATCGGCCGTCACCCTTGGATGTGTTTCACTAGGTATATATTTTAATTGCTTTCTTGGTTTTCTTATTGAAATCTTCATAAAATGTGTGGTATTTCAAAATATCCAGTATCTGTACTAGCTTGTGTGTCTTAAAAATCCCAAGTTATAGGAATAACAACCACAACAAATCCCAATCCATAGAAATGACATCCACAACAAATCCCAATCTATAGAAATGACATCCACAACAAATCCCAATCTACAGAAATGACATCCACAACAAATCCCAATCTACAGAAATGACATCCACAACAAATCCCAATCTACAGAAATGACATCCACAACAAATCCCAATCTAAAGAAATGACATCCACAACAAATCCCAATCTATAGAAATGACATCCACAACAAATCCCAATCTACAGAAATGACATCCATAACAAATCCCAATCTATAGAAATGACATCCACCATCTGTACTTAATGATGTGTTGTACATTTCCCATCAAGTTGACAATAAATTAAGTTAGACATTGTAAAAAACATTTGCAAACAGATTCTAATAACTTATATAATTATTAAATCTTAAAATGCTACCGTAATCGCAACAATAGTTGCTTTTGCAGGCCGAATGATCAGGCTCTATGATGTTTGCTATTCGGATAGTGGAGCTAAAACACTTGGCTGAATAGCAAACAACATATATTCTGATCAGATACGACGTTACGCCACGGTTAATCTGGATCTATGTTGTTTGCTATTCGGATAGTGGAGCTAAAACACTTGGCTGAATAGCAAACAACATAGATTCTGATCAGATACGACGTTACGCCACGGTTAAGCTGGATCTATGCTGTTTGCTATTCAGATAGTGGAGCTAAAACACTTGGCTGAATAGCAAACAACATAGATTCTGATCAGATACGACGTTACGCCACGGTTAAGCTGGATCTATGTTGTTTGCTACCGGGTATTCAGATAGTGGAGCTAAAACACATGGCTGAATAGTAAACAACATCGATCCGACTGATCTTGATCAATGTTGTTTGCACATTCCTTCCAAAATATTTATTCGGCATTTTAAGGATTAAGCCTACCAGTATGTAATTATTAACAATTGTTATTGATGGGGATAAAAGCCGTACTTTACCTCATGTAGAGGAGTGGACAAAACGTTCATGTCCAAATTGACGTACAATCTCACAGTTCCCACCTCATGTTGCACTGTTCAGAAGTGAGCATGTGCCTGAATTACTGGCTGAGCTGATCAATTGCCGTATATATTGGCCCCTTAGAGAATATTTCGGGCCCCTCCACCCCTTAGAATATTTCGGCCCCCTCTCAGCCCGTTAGAATATTTCAGCCCCCTCTCAGCCCGTTAGACTATTTCCACCCCCTCTCAGCCCCTTAGACTATTTCGGCCCCCTCTTAGCCCCTTAGACTATTTCGGCCCCCTCTTAGCCCCTTAGACTATTTCGGCCCCCTCTTAGCCCCTTAGAATATTTTGGGCCCCTCTCAGCCCGTTAGAATATTTTGGCCCCCTCAACCCGTTAGAATATTTCAGCCCCCTCTCAGCCTGTTAGAATATTTCAGCCCCCTCTCAGCCCGTTATAATATTTCCACCCCCTCTCAGCCCCTATAATATTTCCGCCCCGTCTCAGCCCCTTAGAATAGTTCAGCCCCCTCTCAGCCCCTTAGACTATTTCAGCCCCCTCTCAGCCCGTTAGAATATTTTGGCCCCCTCTCAGCCCCTTAGACTATTTCAGCCCCCTCTCAGCCCGTTAGAATATTTCGGCCCCCTCTCAGCCCCTTAGAATATTTCGGCCCCCTCTCAGCCCGTTAGAATATTTCGGCCCCCTCTCAGCCCGTTAGAATATTTCGGCCCCCTCTCAGCCCCTTAGAATATATTTTGACCCCCTATAATATCTTGGCCCAATAGAATAGCTTGGCGTCCAGCACATTCTAAGCGGGCGCATAATGACAACACAATGAATCAAATTTATATAAAGATTTTAATTCAATATTTATGTAGCCTATCAAATTGACCATTGTAGTTTAAGCAAGAAGAATATGTTTTTAAATTTGTTTCCGTTTATTTGTTTATCTGCTAGCAGAATTTTGGAGGTGACCTGAATTTAGAACCGGATCCACGATGTTTAAAAAGGATTTCTGTTATATTTTATGCATTAACTGGGTAAACCAGAACTATAAAGGGAGATAATAAGATATACATATATAGTGGATTTTATGTTTAAATCAATCAGTATTTTAATATAATATGCTTAACCCTTTCTCTCATAGAAGCACCTCTTGACGGCATTACCAATACGACATACATTGACAATGTAGTAGCCAAATCAAATGTTCATAATAAAGGCCAGAATGTGTAAGTTGTGATATCGCAGTGGATGCGAGTTCGTTTCAGGTGCGAAAGGTCTGGAGTTCGAACCCCACTGGAGCCGTTACGATTGTGCCCTAAGGCAAGGCATTTAAATTCCATGTTGCCTCTTCTCTCTCCCTCGTGGCGATGGATTCCATCAGGAATGAGGTCTCGAGAGTGATTAATATAAGTGGTAAGAACTTGTTTCGCAATCGAGCTAAAATAAATTTGTATAAACGAAGGTCAGAATCTCATGTAGTCCCAGTAATATCTATGGAGGTGGGATAGATATGGCGACTACTTATCCACTACATGATAGATAAATGGCTGTCATTTGTATGCAGATATAATAGTATATTAACCTAAATCTCATGTAGTCCCAGTAATATCTATGGCGATGGGATAGATATGGCGACCACTTATCCACTGCATGATAGATATGGCTGTCGTTTGTATGGAGATATAATAGTATATTAACCTAAATCTCTAAATTTTATTTTACAAATATCAGCATGATGTTAATGAGAATATTATAATTTCGTTGATTTATTAACCGAATAGTTTGTCAGGTTTATACTATGCAGTGTGACAGAGGTTCGCTATTTTGCTCTTGTTAAATATTTGTACTGTATATAAATATATTGACACACAACTTAAGAGGAGTGTAAAGCATACATCCTATCGTCAGTGTAGTCATAAACCACCATCAATTAGAATCTTAAATTAAATTTGCAACTATTATTGAGGTGCGAAATGTCCGCAGTTCGAGCCCCGCTCGAGCCGTTATGATTATGCCCTTAGACAAGGCATTTAAATTCCATGTTGCCTCCTCTCTCCCTCGTGGCGATGGATTCCATCAGGAATGAGGTCTCGAGAGTGGCCATGGCATTTGTGACAAACTATGGATACATTTACCCTCGAAAGTAATAAAACGGACTAGAAATACAAAACAATGGATCATTATAAAGTTCAAAACGGGTCTTTGCATAAAATAAAAATATAATTGAGGAAAAAGTGATGTAATCAATCATAAAGGGTCAGAACATGAAATAATGGGTCATGTTTATAATCAGTATAAATTCAGAAAAAAAGTACACACTTTCTGTCTTTATAAAAAAGTAATTTGGAAAAAGTAATAAACATAGGATCGTACATGAGTGGTAATTTCATACCAAATTTTCTGACATAAGTTTCGGAATTTTTGCTATTTAATCGTGCATTTTGGCAAAAACTAGAGCCAATTAAAAAAACTTGGAGCCAACTAACAGCCATATAGTTCACAAATAAATATTTGAAGCCATGTATTTGACAAAACATGTGCCCAAAAAAAATAGTTGTTTTTTGTCACAATTGGCGCCATTGGCGATCAACAGTGGGAACCCTGCCAAGTGTAAGATCCTTTTATCACATTACCATATAGCGCTCGTTTTAATAATAGTTTTGCACAAAATAACATTGCTAATTTCATTTTGTTGCCAAGTGTCAGCGCAATTTGTCATGACATCACTAAATTGTCATGACGTCACTATGCAACGCAGTGTTATAAATATATATTCTAGACAGTGTTATAATTACGCCGAGACTTCTTTCAACTCGTCGTTTGTTTTACCGTTGACAGTTAAAGTTATTGCATATTATAACGATTATTCTCTCAACCGTTCAGAATCATTCCAGGTTGTATTACACATGTGTACATATAAGAAAATATGTGATGGCTGTATGAAATGAATACATGTAGATACAAAGTTATGTGATCAATAGGATTATAAGACATGGAATACACTAGAATTTGTATATAAATGAGACATATATAATTATATAATACCTGTTGAGTCTCGCTGTTTAGCCGTGAATCTCGCACATTTTACAATGAAATCACGGGCTCACTGTAAATTTTATAATTACTCATGCACTACAAAAATCAAATGATATTATGATTAATTAATACACATGTACATGGTTCATATATATATACATATTATATGCTTCAGGCCATTGCAAAATCATACTGCTTGTTAATGCCATCTAAGGCAATTAAATCTAATATTACCGCATGTCCATTTTGATTTAGGTTTTTTTAATTAATGTTTTGAAATGGGATATAAAAGATATGCATACTTACCAAATGCTATTTGCAGACTGGTCTGTAGTCCAGTGGTTAAGATGTTGGACTGGTAATCCAGGGACCGCAGGTTCGAGCCCTCGTTTGACCGTAATAAAATCTTAAATAAAAGTCTTTCAGATGGGACTTTAATCCAAGGTCTTGCGTCTGTGCTTTACACCGTGCACGTAAAAGAACCAGAGGAGACTCTGGAATTGGTCTCTGTCTGTATCATTGCACTATCCTCTAACAATCTAAAATGACTAATCTCTTCAGGAGGAGTCGCTCATATGGGCAACCGGTAGCGACGATAAATAAACGTAAAACACGCACACATATAATTGACTCAATGTTATTATGACTGTCTGTAGTAGATCTGATAAACTAACACGCACACAAATGCTCTTTGAAAAAAAAAAATTCATTACAAATACAATGTTTTATTTGTGATATTTTGTAAACTATGAGGCAGTTTTCCATCGTGTTGGTTTTCATGCAGTTTGCAGGATGTAATCAGATTGATCCTTTTTCATTGTGTGAGGCACGATTGAATGCTATATAATAGAATATATATGCCCTAGTTTCAATAGAATATTGAGTTTAAATAGATATTGACATATACCTATAACATAGTTGGGTTAATCAATTTGAGAAATGCCGCCACATTTGATCGATCTATGATTAGATTTAATCTCTGTATAATCCATCTATGAAAAGGTGTCGTGGACTGTATAATCCGTCTATGAAAAGGTGTCGTGGACTGTATAATCTGTCTATGAAAAAGTGTCATGGACTGTATAATCCATCTATGAAAAGGTGTCGTGGACTGTATAATCCGTCTATGAAAAGGTGTCGTGGACTGTATAATCTGTCTATGAAAAAGTGTCATGGACTGTATAATCCGTCTATGAAAAAGTGTCGTGGACTGTATAATCCGTCTATGAAAAGGTGTCGTGGACTGTATAATCCGTCTATGAAAAGGTGTCATGGACTGTATAATCCGTCTATGAAAAGGTGTCATGGACTGTATAATCCATCTATGAAAAGGTGTCATGGACTGTATAATCCGTCTATGAAAAGGTGTCATGGACTGTATAATCCGTCTATGAAAAGGTGTCGTGGACTGTATAATCCGTCTATGAAAAGGTGTCATGGACTGTATAATCCATCTATGAAAAGGTGTCATGGACTGTATAATCCGTCTATGAAAAGGTGTCATGGACTGTATAATCCGTCTATGAAAAGGTGTCATGGACTGTATACTCCTTCTATGAAACAGTGTCGTGGACTGTATAATCCTTCTATGAAACAGTGTCATGGACTGTATAATCCGTCTATGAAAAGGCGTCGTGGACTGTATAATCCGTCTATGAAAAGGCGTCGTGGACTGTATAATCCGTCTATGAAAAGGCGTCGTGGACTGTATAATCCATCTATGACAAGGTGTCATGGACTGTATAACCCGTCTATGAAAAGGTGTCGTGGACTGTATAATCCGTCTATGAAAAGGTGTCGTGGACTGTATAATCCGTCTATGAAAAGGTGTCGTGGACTGTATAATCCGTCTATGAAAAGGTGTCATGGACTGTATAATCCGTCTATGAAAAGGCGTCGTGGTATGTGTATGTGTGTTATATCTATGAGGTGTGCAGCTGTCTGGCTGTAAAGTTTACACTTTATTTATTTTACAATGATTGCGAAACAAGCTTTAATAGCTTATATTAATTACTCTTGTTGGCGTGGATGACGGTGTGTAATGATGTGGTCATTCATGTGGGGAGGAAACCGGAGTACCCGGAGAATACAAACTTGTCTGATCTGGCGACCACAATACCATCTCACATACTTCCCGGTCTGAGCTGTTTAATGCAGTATAAATAACTTCAGAATGGGAATCTGAAAACTGGCTGTTTAATGCAAGTTAATAACTTCAGAATGGGAATCTGAAAACTGGCTGTTTAATGCAGGATAAGAACTTCAGAATGGCTTTATCTACGTCTGCTTGTATGGAGGGTGGAGTGAACATTTTTGCCAGAGTTTAACCCAAACCTGTCAATCACGACAAAAGTCGCTTTTGCAAACAGCATAAAGCAAGATCAGAAGGCGCAGAATGTGCCGTTTGATCTGACTCTATGCTGTTTGCTATTCGGATAGTGGAGCTAAAACACTTGGCTGAATAGCAAACAACATAGATCCTGATCAGACGGCTGATCTGGATCTATGTTGTTTGCAAATGGGATTTTATTTACTCAGCAGGCACACGGTTATGTCTACGAGACTAAAGTTACGAGATTTATGAGAAGTATTGGGAATATGATATCGACCAACCTTTGTAGAGTCCTCGAGCTTCTGCAAGTTAACAAGAAACAATTGATTACTGAAACAGTTTATCACTTAATTGATTTCTTGTTTGGTTAGTGTGAAATAATTGCTTGATTAATGACCACTGTATGGAATATGAGCATGATGACACGTAGATTATTATAGATTTCAGTCAGTCAGGATTTGACTTGATACAGTTTCTGACAGCAAGTATTAAATACATACAGGTAGCGGATATACCGTAAAATTAGAAAGAGTATTTTCCTCTTTTGGCACAATTACATTGGAGTGTTCAATACCCACAGTCCTCACTGGAGGTTTATACCACGGTCCTCACTGAAGGTTTATCCCACGGTCCTCACTGAAGGTTTATCCCACGGTCCTCACTGAAGGTTTATCCCACGGTCCCTACTGAAGGTTTATCCCACGGTCCTCACTGAAGGTTTATCCCTTGATCCCTACTGAAGGTTTATCCCACGGTCCTCACTGGAGGTTTATCCCACGGTCCTCACTGAAGGTTTATCCCTTGATCCCTCCTGAAGGTTTATCTATCCAACGATCCCTACTGAAGGTTTATCCCACGGTCCTCACTGGAGGTTTATCCCACGGTCCTCACTGAAGGTTTATCCCTTGATCCCTCCTGAAGGTTTATCTATCCAACGATCCCTACTGAAGGTTTATCCCACAGTCCTCACTGGAGGTTTATCCCACGGTCCTCACTGAAGGTTTATCCCTTGATCCCTACTGAAGGTTTATCCCACGATCCTCACTGAAGGTTTATCCCACGGTCCTCACTGAATGTTTATCCCTTGATGCCTACTGAAGGTTTATCCCACGGTCCTCACTGAAGGTTTATCCCACGGTCCTCACTGAAGGTTTATCCCTTGATGCCTACTGAAGGTTTATCCCATGGTCCTCACTGAAGGTTTATCCCACGGTCCTCACTGAAGGTTTATCCCTTGATGCCTACTGAAGGTTTATCCCTTGATGCCTACTGAAGGTTTATCCCACGGTCCTCACTGAAGGTTTATCCCTTGATGCCTACTGAAGGTTTATCCCACGGTCCTCACTGAAGGTTTATCCCTTGATGCCTACTGAAGGTTTATCCCTTGATGCCTACTGAAGGTTTATCACAACAGTGCATGCTGTAGGTTGGTGGTTCTACCTGGGTGCCCGTCCATGCCTGCAATACTGCTCAGCGAGGCACCCGGGGTCTTCCTCCTCCAATAATAGATTGAGAGTCGGCGTTTGACCTAACCTGTTTTATCCGATGCTAAACCCAAACAAAACTAACAGAATTCACTTTGAAACTAAAATACATTGGAGTATTATCAGAAATATGTGTATTTCTATATATTGTTCACATTCATGTTAGTATAAGACCATTTTGATGGCAACTTTCCATTTCTGTTGATATATGGGGACGATCTGGTCCGTGGGAGGTGGACTATGTTCTCCTTTATTGTGGCCTAGGTCCACGCCGAGTGCCTGTGAGACAAACGGCGATTTATAATGCAATTAATAATGCTGTTTTAAAACATAAATATAACGCTGCCTTGCGTAATGACATCATGACAATATAGTTACAAAAAAAAAAAAAAAAAAAAAAAAAAGCTCACCAAACGGCTCGCATATTAGCAAACTTTCAAAATTCTTTTCATATAATATGGTATGAATCCACCACTCATGTAAGATCTTATATATATATATTTATATTACACATCTGAATTGGGTTATGCAAGGCAGACGTACCTGTAGTCCAGTGGTAACATGCTGGACTGGTATTCCAGGGATCGCAGGTTCGATCCCCCGTCTGACCCTAATAAAATTAACAGTCTTTCAGATGAGACTTTAAACCGAGGTCTCGTGTCGGTGCTTTACACTGTGCACGTAAATGAACCAGAGGAGACTCTGGAATTGGTCTATGTCTGTATCATTGCACTATCCTCTAAAAATCTAAAATTACTAATCTCTTCAGGAGGCGTCACTCATATGGGTAACCGGTAGCGACGGTAAATAAATGTAAAACACACATGGTTATGCAAGTTTATAGAAGTCACGGTGCCTGGATGCATAGTAATATTAAATCTTCAGAATATTTATGTATAGGATATAAGCCGAAAACTATCTAATATGTAAAATATTGGACTGTGTGAGGCACGTAGCGCCTAAGACAGTACCAATATATTACATATTGGATCCGTTTGAGGCTTATATCTTACTTAAAACACACACTTATATAACAAGATCCCACTAATTAAAATTGTTAATTTCGTACATGTACGCGTAGGATTTAATATAATACTATGGCCTTTTGACAGCAATCCAATATTAATAATAAGGTACTGCAAGTACAAAGGTATGACGTCACTGCACTGTTTTAAATATACAATCTTAACGCTAATAAAAGACACATTCAACCACTAAAGAATACATTGTAGAGAGAATAACCTCATCACGAATAGATCATTACCGAAGACAACTATATATGTAAGAAATATACCATTGTTAACAGATACATAGACAATGATTTTAAATGACGTTCAAGGTCACTGGTTCTATTGTAAAGACTTGGGTACTCTTTGTCGGCTTTCTTTTCCACTGCATGGCACTAATTTGGCTTTAATCAAGCATTAGTTCCCAATGTTAAGTCAGACTAGTACATGTATATATGTATGCTTGATAAATTAGCTATTAGTTTATACAAATATATTTTTTTTAGCTCGATTGCGAAACAAGTTATTTCAACTTATATTAATCATTCTCGAGACCTCATTCCTGATGGAATCCATCGCCACGAGGGAGAGAGAAGAGGCAACGTGGAATTTAAATGCCTTGTCTAAGGGCACAATCGTAACGGCTCTAGCGTCCACTTTGCTATCACGACTTCCACCTAATAAATTAGCAGATTTGTTTGTTATGGATTTTGAAAAGTCTTGCTTGAATTATGCCCCTTTAATACATTGCTATGTTAGTACACTTGTTTACATTTATTTAAAGTTTAAAGTTTTAAACTTTACTTATTTTACAACTATTGCGAAGCAAGTTTTAACAATTTATATTAATCACTCTGGTTGGCTCGGATGAAAGCGTATATGTGGTCATTTGTGTGGGAGGTAACCGGAGTACCCGGAGAAAACCCACCTGTCCAATCTGGTGACCACCGTACCATCTCACATACGTCCCGGTCCGAGGATCGAACCCAGGTTGCCGCGGGTAGGTACATAATCTTAAGAAATAAGTCTAAAAGCATTTACTTTGTCAATTGCTGGTTTTCAGTGACCTGTTCACATAGAATGTTTACTTTGTCAATTGCTGATTTTCAGTGACATGTTCACATAGAATGTTTCTGTATGGCTGTAGACATCTTTCTGGTGGCGGTCATGGTTACGGGGCCATCACCAATTTCATATTGGCGTAAAACTAAAAACTGTTATATATAATGCTTAGAGAACTTGTTGCTAGGGTGATAAGTCCTTACAACTTATATTATTCACCCCGAGACCTCATTCCTGATGGAGTCCATCGCCACGATTATGATTATTAAATTACTAGATCTCGACAGATCTCCTACAGTATATGTAATGGGTACTTATTTCTAAAAGAATGTTTTCAGTTAATTAACACGATTTGGATCTAATCACATTTATTATACAGCAACATCTGGTTAGGGAACAACAGTAAAAACAAAGGATTCTAACTAAAAGGACCTATTCACATTTTGGAATAAATCGGACTTTATCTGCCAAGGGAGGTAATAGAAAATTACAGATGTCTCTCATTTGTTTAATAGCATCCTTGAGGATACTCTGCATAAATGATCTGGATAGCGCAGTTTGTAGTGTTTTCCCTAAAAGCATAAGGACACAACAATTAGCGCAGTGGTTAGCGCGATCGCTTCTCACCAATGCAACCCGGGTTCGATCGAAGTATGTGAGATGGTACGGTGGTCGCTAGATCGGACAGGTGGGTTTTCTCCGGGTACTCCTGTTTCCTCCCACACAAATGACCACATATACGCTTTCATCCACGCCAACGAGAGTGATTGATATAAATTGTTAGAACTTGCTTCGCAATCGTTGTAAAATAAATAAAGTTTAAACTTGTTTAAATAATATTTTATTTATGAACATAGAAAGCTATAGCAGCCAACACCACTTGTGATATGATGCTTTCAATGTACATTCGGTGAAATATATATTCCATCACAGACTGAAGCAAACAAATATCCTCTTAATCTTCCTTAGATGTCAAATCCCTCGCTGATATCGCTGGGATGTAGTCAACCTTAGATATGCTGTCTATTTCTTTATCTGCCAAGGGAGGCAGGATCATTCTCCCTAAAAAAAATTGGTTTTTACGATTTTCAAACAACATTTTGTCTAGTAAGATATAAAGCACTCCTTCTATTATATGTCTGTCTGTCTATTAAAATGTTGTATTTAATGGTTGTAGGCCTACTTTTAATGGTTGCATTTTAACCCTATTTTGCAGAAGTATATTAAAGAACATCATTTAAGGAAGCAATCACGCACTTTCTCACTTCTCCCAAATATTCTGACCTAGAATGTCTCTCATCGATGATTAATTGATGATTGGATTACTTGTGAATGAGAGTTCCCCGAGTTCCCCGATAGTAAATAGAAACTATCCCAATAGCTCTGCCACTCATAATCATACAAAGGTATATGGCTATAAAAACGGATATGGCGTAGTGTACCAATATATAAATGCATTATGAATAATGGAAATGCATATCGCGTTTTATTTCACCTCTTTTACAATTTGCAAAGCAGAGCAAGCTGTGTGGGAGACCTTGTGTGTTTTGCAGGCTAATCACTACATTCAGGTGAACATTGGCAAAACCAGGATTTAAGCAGCTTATTTTGTAAATCTGTGTAATTTTGTAAATAAATCTTTCATATGATACGAGCACCTCAAGTGCATACCGCAGTCAGATTATACAAAGTATTTAATATATTGACCTATTTGTTCAAACATGAATCTTCATGGAAATATTAAAAGTAGAAAACTGAATGAGGGTTTTTGTGGAATTTTACTGATAACTGAAGATACATTTTAAAGATTTAACCCAATCAACACCAAGTAACGAACATGGACTGGTGCATGATATATAACCCAATCAACCCCAAGTAACGAACATGGACTGGTGCATGATATTAACCCAATCAACCCCAAGTAACGAACATGGACTGGTGCATGATATTAACCCATTCAACCCCAAGTAACGAACATGGACTGGTGCATGATATTAACCCAATCAACCCCAAGTAACGAACATGGACTGGTGCATGATATTAACCCAATCAACCCCAAGTAACGAACATGGACTGGTGCATGATATTAACCCAATCAACCCCAAGTAACGAACATGGACTGGTGCATGATATTAACCCAACAACCCCAAGTAACGAACATGGACTGGTGCATGATATTAACCCATTCAACCCCAAGTAACGAACATGGACTGGTGCATGATATTAACCCAATCAACCCCAAGTAACGAACATGGACTGGTGCATGATATTAACCCAATCAACCCCAAGTAACGAACATGGACTGGTGCATGATATTAACCCAATCAACCCCAAGTAACGAACATGGACTGGTGCATGATATTAACCCAATCAACCCCAAGTAACGAACATGGACAGGTGCATGATATTAACCCAATCAACCCCAAGTAACGAACATGGACAGGTGCATGATATTAACCCAATCAACCCCAAGTAACGAACATGGACAGGTGCATGATATTAACCCAATCAACCCCAAGTAACGAAAAGGACGACATGTATTAACCCATTCAACCCCAATAACGACAGGACTGGTGCATGATATTAACCCATTCAACCCCAAGTAACGAACATGGACTGGTGCATGATATTAACCCATTCAACCCCAAGTAACGAACATGGACTGGTGCATGATATTAACCCATTCAACCCCAAGTAACTGACATGGACTGGTGCATGATATTAACCCAATCAACCCCAAGTAAC
>CM026395.1:2566505-2602115 GCA_014843695.1 Archivesica marissinica | reverse complement strand
GACTGGTGCATGATATTAACCCATTCAACCACAAGTAACGAAAATGGACTGGTGCATAATATTAACCCAATCAACCCCAAGTAACGAACATGGACTGGTGCATGATATATAACCCAATCAACCCCAAGTAACGAACATGGACTGGTGCATGATATTAACCCAATCAACCCCAAGTAACGAACATGGACTGGTGCATGATATTAACCCAATCAACCCCAAGTAACGAACATGGACTGGTGCATGATATTAACCCAATCAACCCCAAGTAACGAACATGGACTGGTGCATGATATTAACCCATCAACCCAAGTAACGAACATGGACTGGTGCATGATATAACCCAATCAACCCCAAGTAACGAACATGGACTGGTGCATGATATTAACCCAATCAACCCCAAGTAACGAACATGGACTGGTGCATGATATTAACCCATTCAACCCCAAGTAACTGACATGGACTGGTGCATGATATTAACCCATTCAACCCCAAGTAACGAACATGGACTGGTGCATGATATTAACCCATTCAACCCCAAGTAACGAACATGGACTGGTGCATGATATTAACCCATTCAACCCCAAGTAACGAACATGGACTGGTGCATGATATTAACCCATTCAACCCCAAGTAACGAACATGGACTGGTGCATGATATTAACCCATTCAACCCCAAGTAACGACATGGACTGGTGCATGATATTAACCCAATCAACCCCAAGTAACGAACATGGACTGGTGCATGATATTAACCCAATCAACCCCAAGTAACGAACATGGACTGGTGCATGATATTAACCCAATCAACCCCAAGTAACTGACATGGACTGGTGCATGATATTAACCCATTCAACCCCAAGTAACGAACATGGACTGGTGCATGATATTAACCCAATCAACCCCAAGTAACGAACATGGACTGGTGCATGATATTAACCCAATCAACCCCAAGTAACGAACATGGACTGGTGCATGATATTAACCCAATCAACCCCAAGTAACGAACATGGACAGGTGCATGATATTAACCCAATCAACCCCAAGTAACGAACATGGACAGGTGCATGATATTAACCCAATCAACCCCAAGTAACGAACATGGACAGGTGCATGATATTAACCCAATCAACCCCAAGTAACGAACATGGACAGGTGCATGATATTAACCCAATCAACCCCAAGTAACGAACATGGACTGGTGCATGATATTAACCCATTCAACCCCAAGTAACGAACATGGACTGGTGCATGATATTAACCCATTCAACCCCAAGTAACGAACATGGACTGGTGCATGATATTAACCCATTCAACCCCAAGTAACGAACATGGACTGGTGCATGATATTAACCCATTCAACCCCAAGTAACGAACATGGACTGGTGCATGATATTAACCCATTCAACCCCAAGTAACTGACATGGACTGGTGCATGATATTAACCCATTCAACCCCAAGTAACTAACATGGACTGGTGCATGATATTAACCCATTCAACCCCAAGTAACTGACATGGACTGGTGCATGATATTAACCCATTCAACCCCAAGTAACGAACATGGACTGGTGCATGATATTAACCCATTCAACCCCAAGTAACGAACATGGACTGGTGCATGATATTAACCCATTCAACCCCAAGTAACTGACATGGACTGGTGCATGATATTAACCCATTCAACCCCAAGTAACGAACATGGACTGGTGCATGATATTAACCCATTCAACCCCAAGTAACGAACATGGACTGGTGCATGATATTAACCCATTCAACCCCAAGTAACGAACATGGACTGGTGCATGATATTAACCCATTCAACCCCAAGTAACTGACATGGACTGGTGCATGATATTAACCCATTCAACCCCAAGTAACTGACATGGACTGGTGCATGATATTAACCCATTCAACCCCAAGTAACTGACATGGACTGGTGCATGATATTAACCCATTCAACCCCAAGTAACGAACATGGACTGGTGCATGATATTAACCCATTCAACCCCAAGTAACGAACATGGACTGGTGCATGATATTAACCCATTCAACCCCAAGTAACTGACATGGACTGGTGCATGATATTAACCCATTCAACCCCAAGTAACGAACATGGACTGGTGCATGATATTAACCCATTCAACCCCAAGTAACTGACATGGACTGGTGCATGATATTAACCCATTCAACCCCAAGTAACTGACATGGACTGGTGCATGATATTAACCCATTCAACCCCAAGTAACGAACATGGACTGGTGCATGATATTAACCCATTCAACCCCAAGTAACGAACATGGACTGGTGCATGATATTAACCCATTCAACCCCAAGTAACGAACATGGACTGGTGCATGATATTAACCCATTCAACCCCAAGTAACTGACATGGACTGGTGCATGATATTAACCCATTCAACCCCAAGTAACTGACATGGACTGGTGCATGATATTAACCCATTCAACCCCAAGTAACTGACATGGACTGGTGCATGATATTAACCCATTCAACCCCAAGTAACTGACATGGACTGGTGCATGATATTAACCCATTCAACCCCAAGTAACTAACATGGACTGGTGCATGATATTAACCCATTCAACCCCAAGTAACTGACATGGACTGGTGCATGATATTAACCCATTCAACCCCAAGTAACGAACATGGACTGGTGCATGATATTAACCCATTCAACCCCAAGTAACTGACATGGACTGGTGCATGATATTAACCCATTCAACACCAAATAACGAACATGGACTGGTGCATGATATTAACCCATTCAACCCCAAGTAACTGACATGGACTGGTGCATGATATTAACCCATTCAACACCAAATAACTGACATGGACAGGTGCATGATATTAACCCATTCAACACCAAGCAACTGACATGGACAGGTGCATGATATTAACCCATTCAACACCAAATAACTGACATGGACAGGTGCATGATATTAAACCATTCAACACCAAGTAACTGACATGGACTGGTGCATGATATTAACCCATTCAACACCAAATAACTGACATGGACAGGTGCATGATATTAACCCATTCAACACCAAGTAACTGACATGGACTGGTGCATGATATTAACCCATTCAACACCAAATAACTGACATGGACTGGTGCATGATATTAACCCATTCAACACCAAGTAACTGACATGGACTGGTGCATGATATTAACCCATTCAACACTAAGTAACTGACATGGACTGGTGCATGATATTAACCCATTCAACACCAAGTAACTGACATGGACTGGTGCATGATATTAACCCATTCAACACCAAGTAACTGACATGGACTGGTGCATGATATTAACCCATTCAACACTAAGTAACTGACATGGACTGGTGCACCCATTCAACACCAAGTAACTGACATGGACTGATTCATAATATTTTAGACCAATAAATTAATAAAGGAATTACATTTGGACCAATTCATTTATCAAAATGGGTAATTTTGTCTAAAAATAGTAATATTACTGGCAAAAAGTGCAGATCCTCGCGAGATCTACATTTTTTGTAAGCCTATTTAGAGGTCTGTTGTATTGAAAGGGTTAAAGCTTAGAAGAGAGTTTTCGTTAGCATATTTTTTTAACCGTCATGCCTCAGACTGTTCTGTCTGTCTGCCCAAATGCCCGCTCTCCCGCTAAACTACCTGCCCATAAATCATTCATATCAAATCCAAATCTTGAGCATCTCTCAGGGATCATTCTAGAGGGCGATGTGGGCGAAATAGTCGCCATAGGGACCTTGACTTCGCCCTCTGGGGGCCCGGCCCCACTTCTCCCTAAATAAAAAAAAAATATATATTTTTTGGTTTTTATGATTTTCAAACAAAAATTTTTCTAGTAAGATACACTGGTCCATTATAAAGCACTCCTTCTATTCAAATGTTGTATTTAATGGTTGTACTGTGCATTATAACCCTATTTTGCAGAAGTATATTAAAGAACACCATTTAAGGAAGCGATCACGCGCTTTCTCACTTCTCCCAAAAATACTGACCTAGAATGAACCCTGTCTATTTTCAACTTTGCGTCGCACACTATACAATTTGACACAAGTCAATTTTAATGAACTTTGGTATGAAGCACAGTGCAACTCTTAAATCAACAACAGCAAAAATACCCATTTTGAAATTTAAAATGGCTGTTATGTCGACCATCTTGAATACTGTTTTCGACTTCAACAGATTTTTAGTAATGAAACCATTGATTAATTGTTACAGGGAACCAGGAAATATTAGACGAGATTAATGGAACCATTGACTTCAGTTATGTGCGCATTCTGAAGATGATGTATGCTGAGGACGATGTGGTGCGGCTGCTAGCGGGCTCCGCACTCGCAGCCTTCGCATACAACAACATAAGCCAGCAAAAAGAGATAGCAGAGCAGGGTGGCGTGAGGTTCAACTGTTTCATCCCTTTCTTACAATCATCCGACGAGTACTACAGATGTAATGCTGCATTTCAGGTATACACTAGCGCAGTGGTTAGCGTGCTCACTTCTCACCAATGCAACCCTTGTTCGATCCTCGGACCGGGAAGTATGTGAGATGGTACGGTGGTCGCCAGATCAGACAGGTGGGTTTTCTCCGGGTACTCCAGTTTCCTCCCACACGAATGACCACAAATACGCTTTCATCTGCCCCAACGAGAGTGCTTAATATAAGTTGTTAAAACTTGCTTCGCAATAAATGAAGTTTAAACCTAAACCATACTATATATTAACCCATTCAACCCCAAGTAACTGACATGGACTGGTCCATGATATTCTTAGACCAATAAATGAATAAGAAAATTACATTCGGACCAGTTCATTTATCAAGATGGGTAATTTTGTCTAAACTTAATAATTATTACTGGCAAAAAAGTGCAGATCCTGATGAGACGGCTCGTCACGAGCCGGCTCATCTGGATCTACACTTTTTCATAAGCCTATTTAGAGGCCTGTGGGGTTGAAAGGGTTAAACCAGATGGATTTAATTCTAAATCTTGACCACATGGGCATATCCAGCTACAGTGCCAGAGTGTTTTACGTTTAGTTATCGTCGCTACCGGTTGCCCATATGAGCGACGCCTCCTGAAGAGATTAGTCATTTTAGATTGTTGGAGGATAGTGCAATGATACAGACAGAGACCCATTCCAGAGTCTCCTCTGGCTCTTTTACGTGCACGGTGTACAGCATCGACACGAGACCTCGGTTTAAAGTCCCATCTGAAAGACTATTAATTTTAATAGGGTCAGACGGGGGATCGAACCTGCAATCCCTGGATTACCAGTCCAGCGTGTTACTTATTGGATTACAGATCCACCAGCGGTGAAGCCCATAGATTTTGTATTAGCGACTTCATTAGCCAATCTCGACTATGACAAGTTTGAAAAGTTGCTATCATCTTGTCGCCAGTAATTAAACAAAATATCTGATGTCTACTGTCTAATAAGGAATATTATCTATTATTCATGAACATTGGTAGCTATGTATATGGACACCATGTCTAGTAAATATTTGATAGTCGTCATATTCAGACAATTATATATAAGCATTGCCAGGGTTATCACCCTTTGATTGCGTACACTATGGACCCAACGCGGGTACATCCATTTCCTATGGAAACAACTTATGTTATGAGCATTGCCAGGGTTATCACCCTTTGATTGCGTACACTATGGACCCAACGCAGGGTGCATCCATTTCCTATGGAAAAAACTTATGTTATGAGCATTGCCAGGGTTATCACCCTTTGACTGCGTACACTATGGACTCAACGCGGGTACATCCATTTCCTATGGAAACAACTTGAATTTTGGATGTTTCAGGTTGTAGTGTTATCAAAGATCATCCCCGACGAGGAACAGGCTCTCTCCTCTGCCACGGGTATCAAACTACTGGTCAATCTCCTCGAAGACTCCCAGTCCGACCAAATACTTGCCCTGTCCTCCGACTGTATAGCACGATTAGCTCACACTAGGGCAGGTAAGTGTGGCTGTCTGTAGCTAGGGCAGGTAAGTGTGGTTGTTTGTAGCTAGGGCAGGTAAGTGTGGCTGTTTGTAGATAGGGCAGGTAAGTGTGGTTGTTTGTAGCTATGGCAGGTAAATGTGGCTGTTTGTAGCTAGGGCAGGTAAATGTGGTAGATTGTAGCTAGGGCAGGTAAGTGTGGTAGCTAGGGCAGGTAAGTGTGGTAGCTAGGGCAGGTAAATGTGGCTGTTTGTAGCTAGGGTAGGTAAGTGTGGTTGTTTGTAGCTAGGGCAGGTAAGTGTGTTGTTTGTAGCTAGGGCAGGTAAGTGTTGTAGTTTTTAGCTAGGGCAGGTAAGTGTGGTAGCTAGGGCAGGTAAATGTGGTAGTATGTAGCTAGGGCAGGTAAGTGTTGTAGTTATTAGCTAGGGCAGGTAAGTGTGGTAGCTTGTAGCTAGGGCATGTAAGTGTGGTAGCTTGTAGCTATGGCAGGTAAGTGTGGTAGCTTGTAGCTAGGGCAGGTAAGTATGGTAGCTTGTAGTTTGAATGGGGCAGGGAACACTTTCTTTGCATATAATTTAAAAATTAGGACACACTATCCACACCACGTCAGTACGGTCAAGTGAGCTGTTTAATCTAATATTACTGACTATTAATTTGTTCCTAAACAAACGAACCTACCAATATTAAAGGGATTAAAGGGAGATTTAGTTTATATAACAAACTTCATAATATATATAATCGTACTGTGCTCAATGATATACATGTACGTGTATAGTATAGCATGACAAAGTATTTATGAAACCAATTATGTGAAGTTGCACAATATATTAAACCCATTCAACACCCAAGTAACTGACATGGACTGGTCCATGATATTTTTAGACCAATATTAATTAACCAGAATATTACATTTGGACCAGTTCATTTATCAAAATGGGTAATTTTGTCTAAAAATAGTAATATTACTGGCAAAAAGTGCAGATCCTGATGAGACGGCTTGTCACGAGCCGGCTCATCTGGATCTACACTTTTTGTAAACCTATTAGGCCTATATGACAGATAAAGTCTGATTTATTTCTAAATGTATAGCGGTCCGTGTAATTTCTCACTACAGGAGTGCCGGCTGCTATTATAGCCATCAATGCTACAGATTTCCTCGCGAGGTTGTTGCTACACCAGGCAGAGCAGGTGAGAGGCTGTGCCGCCATTGCACTAGGTTACCTGTCCTACACACACACTGCAGAACGACAACTCCTCAACAAGTATGTCATTCTTTTATATATTTATAGCATTCATATGTATATAATCTCATGTTACCATGGTGATGTGTATAGACTCTCATGTTACCATAGTGACGTGTGTAGAATTTCATGTTACCATGGTAACGTGAAAAGAATATCATGTTACCATGGTAGTGTTATAGAATCTCATGATACCATGGAGATGTATATAGAATACCATGTTACCATAGAGACATGTATATCTCATGCTACCATGGTGACATGCATATAATATCATGTTACCATGGTGACTGACGTGTATGGAATTTCATGCTACCATGGTGATGTGTATACAATCTCATGCTACCATGGTGATGTGTATACAATCTCATGCTACCATGGTGACATGTATACAATCTCATGCTACCATGGTGACATGTATACAATCTCATGCTACCATGGTGACATGTATACAATCTTATGCTACCATGGTGATGTGTATACAATCTCATGCTACCATGGTGATGTGTATACAATCTGATGTTACCATGGTGACGTGTATACAATCTCATGTTACCATGGTGACGTGTATGCTACAAAATGCTCAACAATTGTAATACAATATTTAATGGTTTTAAATATACAGCATCATTATTTCATTTATTATAAATACTTTATACTGTCAAACAACCAATTTCTGATTATCACTGCCACTCTCGTCCATTTCATTTTCTTTGGGACCCACTCAATCTCGATGTAACCCAATCAGAAAGAGATATATGTCCGATTAGCTCAGTTGTTAGCGCACTCGCATCTCACCAATGCAACCCGGGTTCGATCCTCGGACCAGGAAGTATGTGAGATGGTACGGTGGTCGCCAGATCGGACAAGTGGGTTTTATCCGGGTACTCCAGTTTCCTCCCACGCGAATGACCACATATAAGCTTTCATCCGCCCCAATGACAGTGATTAATATAAGTTGTTAAAACTTGTTTTCGCAATTGTTGTAAACTAAATAAAGTTTAAACTTAAAGAAAGAGATATTATTTCTTTTTATACATGTATCTAGTAGTCTTAATAGATTGCACTTGAAGTTTAATTTCTCAGCAATACATTGTTATATTTCTACTCAGCTCTACATGTATGTAATAGCCAAGGTATGTATTGTGTAAATATGTAGTAATACTTCAGAGTACCAGGCATGGAGCAGGACACAACAAAGGAGAAGCCCCCATCCCCCCGGACCAGATCTCCCCCTGGGACCAGATCTCCTCCTGGGACCAGATCTCCCCCTGGACCAGATCTCCCCCGGACCAGGTCTCTCCCCGGACCAGATCTCCCCCGGACCAGATCTCCCCCGGACCAGATCCCCCCCGGACCAGATCCCCCCGGACCAGATCTCCCCCGGACCAGATCCCCCCCGGACCAGATCTCCCCCATCTATCTACAGAACAGGAAATTTGTCCTCAAAATTGTCTTATACTAACATAAATGTGCACAATATATAGAACTACACATATTTATGATAATACCCCCATGTACTGTAGTTAATATATATGTGTATTTATATATATTGTGCACAGTAATGTTGGTATAAGACAATTTTGGGGGGAAATTTCCAGTTCTGTAGATAGATGGGGGAATCTGGTTCTGGGGGCGGGACTGTCTGGTCGGGGGCTATGTTCTCCTTTATTGTGTCCTAGCTCCACGCCGAGTGTGCCTGTGCTTCAGAGCATATATTTATCTATCCCTTCCCCCAGCAAGCAAAGTTTGAGAGGGTATGTAGGAGCTTGTCCGTCTGTCCGTGCCCATCTCGGGTCGTGACATGCATATAATGATATATGTTAAGCCGATTACGATTTTCGAATAAATTGCACATCAGTGAAATCAAGGTCACACTTAAGATTCAGAGGTCAGAGGTCATGTACAAAATATTTCGGATGGAATGATTTTGAAATAACTTGGAACAATTGTTTATTCATAATAATGCATGTACGTCCGAAAATAGGTCGAGGGTTGGTAACATGAGGCTTAGGCAAAGGGAGCACGAGGCGATGGGCAAAAGGGGTCGGCACGTTGTGGGATGGTGGTAAAATGGCTTAGTGTCCTTAAGCCTCAACTAAAACAAGCCATTATATTATGAATCCACTATAGAGAGTGCTTCAGCTTGATCTTATGAAATTGTGCACATGTACATGTAGTAAAACGATGAGCAGAGGGTCATAGCAGGCCCGTAACCACACTGAGGAAAATGAGGCACTCGCCTCAGTTAAAATTTGGCAAGTAACGACAGGTATAGGAAATGTCTAATAAAACTGCCTTCAGAATGCACGGACAAGCATCCACAAAATAATTCGGGGGGGGGGGGGTCCCTCGGTTATTTTCGGATTCAGGCTACGGCACTGCATAGATAATATCTACAATAAAATGTGTCCGGAATCATACCACTTAAACCAATGAAACGATTTGGAAATAACTCGCACACATGTGGACCACATTGAAAATATGTGCAAGTTGAACCTGGTCAATTCAAGGTCACACTTAAAGGTTCAAATGTCATATGTACAATATTTTCACATCCCTTAATGGATTTGGCAAGTTTGAGATAAATGTTCACTTATCAGTGGATACGAATAACCCAGGGTGTTGTGGGAGTGTGTTTAATCACCGTCAGGGGTAGTTCTAGTTTTCACTGCATGATATTGATGGTGTTTATGTCCCTTGGATGCAATTTTGTCACTTACATCAATGTTTTAGTCTCACCTGTTTCTGTGTAATTAATTACTAAATAATTATAAATAGTAACTTCTTGCAATATCACGATTCTGATTGGCTGATTCAGTCCATGTGATCGCTGTTCATAACCCGATGAACCACATAATTATTCTATTATATGGGTGTCCAAGGTAGTTATTGTTGTAATATAATCCATTCCTACACTACCAGAATGTGCACAGAGGATTCTGTACGGCAAGGAAATGTTGATGAATCCAAACAGACAATTTGTTTTGTAAAATTTTATTTGTAATTATTCCAATTGAATGTTCTTTTTCTGTGTTACAATGACGTATGAATTGTCTGTTTTCTACACCTAATTTCTTCATATAACATTTCTCTTTCGGTTTTTATTAACCCATCCAGACCAATAAATTAATAAGAAAATTATATTTAGACCAGTTACGGTAATTTATCAAAATTTGTAATTTTGTCTAAAAATAGTAATATTACTGATAAAAAGTGCAGATCCTGATGAGAGGTGCAAACTGTGGCATGCGTATGCAAACTATAATCCATATAGGTAACTAGGGTTAATATATGCCAAATAAACACATGCAACCTATGGTACTTTTAAAGTACCGGGTACATATATGTAAGCTATGGTACATATGTGCTGTTAAAGTACCGGGTACATGGATGTAAACCATGGTACACATGTATACTATGGTACTGTTGAGTACCGGGTACATGTTGGTACACATGTATACTATGGTACTGTTGAGTACCGGGTACATATTGGTACACATGTATCCTATGGTACTGTTAGAGTACCGGGTACATATTGGTACACATGTATACTATGGTACTGTTAGAGTACCGGGTACATATTGGTACACATGTATCCTATGGTACTGTTAGAGTACCGGGTACATATTGGTACACATGTATCCTATAGTACTGTTAGAGTACCGGGTACATATTGGTACACATGTATCCTATGGTACTGTTAGAGTACCGGGTACATATTGGTACACATGTATCCTATGGTACTGTTAGAGTACCGGGTACATATTGGTACACATGTATCCTATGGTACTGTTAGATTACCGGGTACATATTGGTACACATGTATCCTATGGTACTGTTAGAGTACCGGGTACATATTGGTACACATGTATCCTATGGTACTGTTAGAGTACCGGGTACATATTGGTACACATGTATCCTATGGTACCGTTAGAGTACCGGGTACATATTGGTACACATGTATCCTATGGTACCGTTAGATTACCGGGTACATATTGGTACACATGTATCCTATGGTACTGTTAGAGTACCGGGTACATATTGGTACACATGTATCCTATGGTACTGTTAGAGTACCGGGTACATATTGGTACACATGTATCCTATGGTACTGTTAGAGTACAGGGTACATATTGGTACACATGTATCCTATGGTACTGTTAGAGTACTGGGTACATATAGGTACACATGTACAAACTGTCACTCATGTATGCAACTCGTTCACATTTTCAGATGTCGGTGTGACCAGATGTTGATGAAGATTTTGCTACATTACACAAAGAAGAGCAAAGTGTCGCCGGCATTTCTCGACGGATGGAGACATTACAAGAGGATTGGTCTCCCACCGATCATGTAAGCTTCTAGTAACGTTCCTTGCCACACAACTTTCAAAACTGACTACATCTCCCTCGAGCAGCAAGTCTGCATTCTGACCGTCTGTAAGCAAATCTGCTTGTTGACACCAATAAGAGACATCGTTGGGTTTTCTATTGCCTTCCTCTGCAATGAGAGACATTGTTGGATTTTCTATTGCCTTCCTCTGCAATGAGAGACATCGTTGGGTTTTCTATTGCCTTCCTCTGCAATGAAAGACATTGTTGGGTTTTCTATTGCCTTCCTCTGCAGATGAAGGTTGATTTATCCCGAAATATTTATTTGTTGTTTTAGTTGGAATCCTTTGTTTTTACTGTAGTTCCCAAGTCAGATATTGTGGTATGATAAATGTGATCTTTGTCGGGATTTAATATAAGAATGAAAATTGATAGCATGTGGTTCCCAAAGGAAACAACGATAAAAACAGAGGAAACCAATTAAGAAGACCAGTCCTGTCTTCCTTAAAGAGTATTCAAGGGGCAATAACTGACCAATGTCTCTCAGTAGCACTGTATGTATCCCTACTTGGTTTACGACTTGTATGTTGAATCAGCGCCACTGATTCCAAATATACAACATTTGAAGATAGTTTGGCTTGGTGCTCAGTCGGGTGTTTATCGATTATAAACTTTCAGTACAATGACATCATCAGGTGACATGCTTTGGCCAATGAGAAACACTATCACAAATGACATCATCAGGTGACATGTTTTGGCCAATGAGAAACGCCGTCACAGATGACATCATCAGGTGACATGTTTTGGCCAATGAGATAACAAACATCAATAGAAAATAAAGTAAATAAATATGAATTTTTAACTTTTGATCAGGGAAGGCCGACACTCCTTAGTATCCGATCGAATGATGGAACCACCGCTGACCCCCGACAGCAGTATAGGCCTGCTAGACTCGTCCAAGAGTGCGAGCAACATTAGAGCATCGTCATCTAACCTGGACGAGGGACCGCTCACTGATAGAACATCAAGGTATATTCTTTGGTTATCTTACTTTGAAACATGGTACTTTTATTCAGGTGCTCTTGGAGGGTCGAAATTCAAATTTTAATTTCTTTTATGCCAATTATCACAACAACGTATTATTAGCTTCATTCTCTCGCTTGATACGAAAGGCAAGCTAACCTTTCTACAGACATTTTTATTTATTGTAATAGTCATCCAATATTAATTCATTTGGGCAAGTGATCACCATTACGGACATGTCATATGAAATATCTACACTCAAGGTCATTTTCTAGAAATAGTTTAGTCTATAGAATGTGTAGGGTTTTTTCTAGAGCGGATGGGAGCGTGCGGCCTGCCCTTTTGCCCATTAGCCCTGCCCTCTTACATTTTTTTATATAAGACTCAACAGGGCCTTCGGATGGGCAGACATATATAGCTTAGAACCCGTCCTCACTTTTCACCAATCTGTACTGCCCTACTGTCTCTTTGATCAATCACCGTAATTTAGCAAAGTTTTCAAAATACCACATCCTGCATCTCATCACGGCTCAAAATGCACCCTGCCCCTTTTCTGACCCACCTTGCCCATTTTTCAACTCTAGAATAAGAATAAACCCTAAATTTGCATCTGAGCAGTGCATGTATCACATCAACCTCTTCAAATTGCTCAACATTCAAATGCAAGCAAACTAGTTTGTTCCATAAATGAATCATTTTCACAATAGCTTGGAAGTACAGTCAAACCTGTCTTAAGCAGCCAGCCAAGGGAATCGCAGAAAGTGACTGCTTAGCACAGGTGGCTGTTTAATAGAGGTCAAATAATACAAATATATAATAAAACAGCAAATTGGGAATCTGGCTGCTTAATACAGGTTGTCTGCTTAATGGAGGTGACCACTAGCACAAGTTTTACTGTACATGTTCGAAGCATAATGGATTTCTCTGTGGTTTCTTACAGAATGTCTCATAGGTCACAGTCACACAGTAACATGTCGTTGGTGGACGGCGAGGTTCAAATGTCGGGTCAGGCGTCCCGACACTCGATAGTGCAGAGCGAGATACAAGTCCAGGCAGTGGATGTCACCATGCAAAGAGAAGGCACAGCAGAAGCCTAGCAAAGAGAAGGCACGGGTACAGCGGGAGCCTAGCAAAGAGAAGGCACGGGTACAGCGGGAGCCTAGCAAAGATAAGGCACGGGTACAGCAGTAGCCTAGCAAAGATAAGGCATGGGTACAGCGGAAGCCTAGCAAAGAGAAGGCACGGGTACAGCGGAAGCCTAGCTATACATAGAAGTAGCTGAGATACACCAAGCAAGGGCTGTAGAGACAGCTGGTTTGCCATATACTTGAACTTTGTGATATTGATGGAGAAATGTGTGGCTTGTAACACACGGTGGTTACCACTTTTGTCTTGGTTGGCACAATTGGCTGGTTACCACTGTACCTGGACGAAGTCAGTTATCAAAGATTCTGGTTTAAGACAGTTGTGATATTATTGCAGCCGAGGGCAATACAGTCAAACCAGTCTTCCGGTAAGCAGCCAGCCAAGGGAGTCAGAGAAATTGGCTGTTTAGGACAGGTGGCTGCTTAATAGAGGTCAAATACATAATAAAACAACCAATTGGGAATCTGGCTGCTTAATGGAGGTGACCACTAACACAGGTTTGACTGTAGTTCATTGGGTCATACACAATATCGAGGGGCAATAGTTTTGACTATTCCACGAATGACAATGAAATAAGTCGTTTTATTACCCAACAAAGTTCTACCACGCTACAACTGTACTCGCTCCATGAAACAGAAACGTATTCATTGGCTCAATTTATCATGTGATCCGAGGCAAAGCAAGTTACATGACCGGTCAATAGTAAGGTGAAGAAATTATAATACTATTGCCCGCACGTGAGCCTGTTTCATAGTCAAGCGGCCGAATGTAAAATATTAACGATTAACAAAAAACTGACAAATTACAATTGATGTAGATGGTTGGGGAATAAAACCTGCTATGACAGGAATATTGGCTATCATCAGAACTGGTTTAAGTCGGGTTATTACACGGTTATTACCAGGTCTGGATATAGTCGGCTATCGCCTGTCTCTGCCTAAGTCGGTTAGCACCTGACCCTGTTTAAGTCGGCTGTCACCAGAACTTGTTTAAGTTGGCTATCATCGGATTTTTGTCAGCTATCACATGACCTGGTTTAAGTCGGCTGTCACCAGACCTTGTTTAAGTTATCTCTATCATCTGATATTTGTCAGCTATCACATGATCTGGTTTAAGTCGGCTGTCATAAGACCTTGTTTCAGTTGGCTATCATCTGATATTTGTCAGCTATCGCAGTATCACATGACCTGGTTTAAGTCGGCTGTTACCAGACCTTGTTTAAGTTATCTATCATCTGATATTTGTCAGCTATCACATTATCACATGATCTGGTTTAAGTCGGCTGTCACCAGACCTTGTTTAAGTTGGCTATCATCAGATTTTTGTCAGCTATCACATTATCACATGACCTGGGTTAAGTCGGCTGTCACCAGACCTTGTTTAAGTTGGCTATCATTGGATTTTTGTCAGCTATCACATGACCTGGTTTAAGTCGGCTGTCACCAGACCTTGTTTAAGTTGGCTATCATCGGATTTTTGTCAGCTATCACATGACCTGGTTTAAATCGGCTATCACCAGACCTTGTTTAAGTTGGCTATCATCGGATTTTTGTCAGCTATCACATGACCTGGTTTAAGTCGGCTGTCACCAGACATGTTTTCAGCAATTGTATCAGGTTTTTTAAGTGGAATATTGTAGTTTAGACTTTATCCCATTGTCAAAGGGAAGTAACTTGTTGGTTACATTGTAAGGGTAAACATTCAACAGAGCAATATAGGTTGTGATATTTGAAGTTGATATTCGGGTTTCAGTACCCATTATTTATTCGTATGTGTAGGGCTCATTCTAGAGGGCGATATAGTTGCCATAGGGACCCTGATTTTGCCCCCCACTTTTTCCGTAAAAAAATAATTTTCATACAAAATTTTGTCCAGTAAGATACACTGGCCCATTATAAAACACTCGTATTCAAATGTTGTATTTAATGCATTTTAACTATATTTTGTTGAAATAGTCACCCTGATTTTGCCCCCTGGGGGCCCCACTTTTCCCATACAAAATAATTTTCGTACATAATTTTGTCCAGCACGATACACTGGCCGATTATAAAGCACTCGTAGTCAAATGTATTTAATGGTTGTACTGTGTATTTTAACCATATTTTGTTGAAATTTATTAAATGACACCATTTAAGGACGTGATAGCGCGCTTTTCTCACCAAACATGCTGATCTAGACTGAGCCCTGCATGTGTCATTTTTATACATATTAATTAAGTGCCTCACAGATAAGAAAAGCCGAGTTTCTTGCTCTATCTTATACATTCTGCTGTTGTCCATTGAACGATATAATGGGTTGTTTGAAAGCATCTATCTTACAGATTTTGTGCCAAAATATTGTACGTGTTTCACGGAGAGTGGTTGACTTTCAAATCACTCGCCTCTCTACTGTAGGTTCGAATCCCACTGGAGGGTCGAATTCAATCATGCAAGAAAGTTATCCAGCTGTCTTGCGGAAGATCGGTGGTTCTACTGTGGTGTCCGTCCGTGCTTTGAAGAGAGAAATATCTTGTTCAACATGAATGTGACCATTTCTAAAAAGGTTATTACGGTATCATGTAATTGTATTAATTATAAAACCATTGCTACCTTCCGGTAAGTGTCTCAAATCAACAAAACATTTAAGATGTACTCTGTCCGATCAGCACACTCGCTTCTCACCAATGCAACCCGGGTTCGATCCTAGGACCAGGAAGTATGCGAGATGGTACGATGGTCGCCAGATCGGACAGGTGGGTTTTCTCCCACACGAATGACCACATTCACGCTGTCATCTGCGCCAACGAGAGTGATTAATACAAGTTGTTACGACTTGCTTCGCAATCGTTGTAAAATAAATAGTTTAAAAAAAAAAACAATAACATGTACCGGTAGACCTACTCTAAAAAAAGTCTGTTTTGACAATCCTAAATTTTATATAAATATTATCCCGAATTTGGCCGAAAATCGTTTTGTCCGCAGTCACATTCTAGTCATGTGATCGTAATTTAAATAGTTCTAAAAATTGCACACCATATGCAAATTAGCATCACTGATAGTTTCCCTGAGTGGCTCAGCAATGGCGGTGAACTCTACAGTTGACATTTTTGTGTCCAGTTCCAACCGCTTATATTTAAGAAATAATAAGCATCAACCGTGGTATATCGCAGAATAACCCGAGTTTGAAGTTCGTATGCGTAGAAATATATCACGAAGGCTGAAGTGATATATTTCTACGCATAAGAACGACAAACGAGGGTTATTCTGCGATATACCACAGTTGATACTTATTATTTCGATTCTAACACGACTTACTTCTAATAATTTTAAGAGTATTTTCTTCAAACGCCGCTGCATTTGGCTTTCGAAATTTCCTCCCGCGTAAGGGTTGATGACGTTATTTTTTTATGGAAAATATCAATCTAGTGCATAATGAACAAACAATGATCAATAATTATATTTATTTTGTCAAATAAAACTGTACAGAATAGTAACTGAAACGTTACTTAACAGAAAAACAAGACGGACAAGAGATTATCTGATTCTAAAAATAGCTCACTTCCGTGAATTCTCACGGTATTTTTTTACAAACATCACGCGACTTTCATTCATAAAACTTTACACGCATTGTATAAATCAGGTACCCACAGGAATGAGGAAACAAATTCCCTGATAATCCCTGATATTTCCCTGATCAATCTCCAATTTTCCCTGACAAATATACGCGTTTACATAGGCCTAGATGACGAAATACTCAAGATGATCAAATATACTCGTTCGCTCTAGATGACGAAATACTCAATCATGACCAAATACACGTGGCGCATAGATGACAAACTATGCGCGGACGACGACAAAATGGTCGCGGACGACCATATGCGGCGTGCGAGGATGACAAAATAAAATTCCCTGATAATCCCGATATCTCATTTAAAATTCCCTGATAATTCCCTGCAGGGAACAGGTTTTGGTCATTTTCCCTGTTTTCCCTGTTTTCCCTGATGCGTGGGTACCCTGATAAATGGAATAGCCAAAACACGGCGCGCGCGCAGCATAGTTCAAAGTAGGTATATCGCAGAATAACCCGACTTAGATTTTACTCTAGAAGTATGTATGTTATTAGCTGGGTCGTGTTAGAATGATAAATATTTAGTTACAATAGAGATAGAACACTGAATGTGTGTAGATCATTTTAGCATGTCATATTGACATTGCAATTATATAGAACGGCTCACATACAGTGTAATTTCGTTTTTTGTAAACAGGAATGCGACTGTAAAGTCGTATATTTGATACCTATAAATATTACTGTATATTCCTGGTCATAAGTCGGTCGAGTGAAATTTTGGTTTTTTTTTTTAGCTGGTTCCTAACTTAAATCGAGGTACTTTGTGGACTACCAGTGATAACATTCGCTATGACAATGGTTTTTTCTCTCATTTTTGAATGAAACTCTAGCTAATTTTGTGATATTTGTTGACTTTATTCCATCACAAATCATCAAAAAATATACTGATATACAATAATATATATCACAGGCACAATTTTTACAGTAAACATTACTTACTATATGACCATAGGACAAACAAAAATAATTTGTGTCTTGTGCCTGTGTAATATATATATATAATATATGGTTTATAAGGTAAATCATTTTCTAAGCAAATTGTTTTATTAAATCAAATAAAACAAATATACAGACATAATAGTTCCAACAAATTTCAACTTTCTGTTTGCTTGTTTTTTGTCCAGAAGTTGACCTTGTACTTTAATTACAATTCTGGATGAGAAAACGGTCGATATTTTGGAATATACGGTAATATATTGGGCAAGTAAATTTTGTAATGTGCTAGGTCACTGATGGCTGCAATAATGTTAATTCTCTCACTTGTTTTACAGTTATACCAGTAATTGTTAACCCATTTGATTCTGGATACCGTTCAAACAGTATTTGCAAAGACCATAGAGCCATATCAGCTGCCACAGAACGTGCCGTCTGATCAGGCTCTATGCTGTTTGCTATTCAGATGATCTTGCTAAGACACTTTTAGCAAACAACATAGATCCTGTTCATCATGCTGCGGCTGATCTGGATCTATGTTGTTTGCAAAGGCCGTTAAATGTATCCAGAATGAAATGGGTTAATACTTGTAGTAGTTAATACTGTAGTGTTTCTGTAGATATTTAAATCAAAGTTGTTTTTAACATTTTTGGAGAAAAAATTACATTGAAATGTGTTGTATTTTAATTTAATCTTTTGAAAGTTAAGAAAATGTTAAAGATTGTTATATCATATATGTTTTGGTGTTTGTACACAAATTGACCTTAGTTTATACAAATTTATTTTTAGCTTGATTGCCAACTTAAATTAATCACTCTCGAGACCTCATTCCTGATGGAATCCATCGATGGAGAGAGAAAAGGCAATGAGGAATTTAAATGCCTTGCCTACGGGCACAATCACAACGGCTCCAGCAGCGGGCCTTTAGCACCTGAGGTGAACGCGCTAGCACAGCGCTATCACGACTTCCACCATAAGTTAGGCCATACCACTGCATCATGCACTATTCAAGTTTGTCTCTAGTGGTGCCGTAGATACGGTGTCCGCCTCACTGGCAAAGGTTTGCAGGCCTGCCAGAACCATGATGGTTCTTCCTCACTGGCAAAGGTTTGCAGGCCTGCCAGAACCATGATGGTTCTTCTTCACTGGCAAAGGTTTGCAGGCCTGCCAGAACCATGATGGTTCTTCCTCACATGGCAATGGATTCGAGGGACGAGTTCTCCAGAGCGATTAATCTAAAGTTGATAACATTTCGCAATCGAGATAACGTTAGTTGGGAATAACTATGGTTTCATTTGATATTATTCGACTATCAGGTTTAGTGTGTATACAGTCGAACCTGTCTTAACCCTTTCAACACCACAGACCTCTAAATTGGCTTACAAAAAAGTGTAGATCCAGATGAGCCGGCTCGTGACGAGCCGTCTCATCAGGATCTGCACTTTTTTCAAGTAATATAACTATTTTTAGATGTTTTTTTACCCATTTTGATAAATGAACTGATCCAAATGTAATTTTGTTATTAATTTATTGGTCTAAAAATATCATGGACCAGTCCATGTCAGTTACTTGGTGTTGAATGGGTTAAGCAACCAGTCAAGTACAGAATGTTGCTGCCAAATGAAATACCAATTATAATGGCGACAACTAAGACAGATTTCTTGTTAGAGTTGACTTGTCTCACTGTGGCTTGGTTTAGGAATATACCAGAAGTTACTAAAAATGTTACTAATTAATAAACATGTTTCCACTTTATATATTTTACTGTATACAAATTTATTTTAGCTATATTGCGTAACAAGGTTATTACAACTAAATCACTAATGAGACCTCATTCCTGATGTAAACAATCACCATAAGGGAGAGAGAAGAGGGGGGTGGAAGTTAAATGCCTTACCCAATCGTAATGGCTGCAGCCATTTATATATTTTACTTACTCAAACTGTTTTTATAAAAGTATTCCATTTTATACTATATTGTACTAACAAACGATGTTCTTCGAGTTAATAATGCATTGATTCTTAAACAGATACACATTCATGTATTCACATCTAAAGTCCCATTATGAGTTTACTTAGAATGTGCTGCACATCAAGATTTTGCATGGAGTGGATGATTAGATATTGTGACTGTCCGCCTCCGTGGTTAAGGTCGCTGACTTGTATACCATTGTAAACTATCATCACTGATGGTCACGGGTTCGAGCCCCGCTCAGACCGTGTCTCATTTATATGAAAAAGTTGGCAGTTTCTTACGGAGGTTGGTGCACCCAAGTACTGGTTAACTGCTGGAGCCTGCCCAGGAAAGGTGTTGTTAGGTAAACTGCCCGCCGGCGATATAGCCCAAAATGGTGCTGATGCAGGCGTAAAACCCGAAATATAACATATTAGATATTGTGACTATTGTCTTATATTTTCATTAAGTAAAATATACCAACAAATGAACCTGTTTGTGTGAATCTACCGTTAAAAAAATCATAAAGGGGAATAATTTACAAACAAAATCACCAATAACTAAATTTGCATATGAATTATAGTATTATATATATATTTTCCAACTGAAGAAAAAAACCGCATAGAATTACACCATATATAGGTAAATATTCATCGATACATGAATACGACCTAATCCGACAGGTCACTCCTCATGCAGTTTATTTATGTGCACTATCTCGCAAACCTACAAAATATACACTTTTGTTTTCCATTGTTTATCATGTTGATTAAATTGTGGAACAGTTAGTGAAATAAACATGTTCCATGCTCAGTTGTTCTAACAAATGTTCTATTTTTGAGAACCAATCACATCCATCAATACAACTAAATGTGCGTCTGTAGTATTAGTAACAGTATTGGCTAATGTATGGCTGTACATGAATCCAAGAACCAATCGTATTGATGGACACAACTTTCTAAGAACCAATAGTATTGATGGACACAACTTTCTAAGAACCAATCGTATTGATGGACACAACTTTCTAAGAACCAATCGTATTGATGGATACGTCTTACTAAAGGCGGGTCTTGGTAATCCAAGAACCAATCATATTATCATGTACGTTACAGATCGGAACATCCGACTTGGTCTCCGCTAAGACGGCTTCGTGTATGGATTATTTCAAGGATATGATTATGTTTTACAGCCCGTCCGACACAATAACTCATCATCTGTTTGTATGTATTCTCTAGGACAATTATCATAATAAACATGTAAAACTGTTTGTGTTTCGTCTTTAGTTTCACAACTACAGTCAGGGATCATTCTAGAGGGCGAAATTGTCACCCTAGGAACCCTGACTTCTCCCTAAATATTTTTATTATTTTTTGGTTTTTACGATTTTCAAACAAAATTGTGTCTAGTAAAATACACTGGCCCATTATAAAGCACTCCTTCTATTCAAATGTTGTATTTAATGGTTGTACTGTGCATTTTAACCCTATTTTGCAGAAGTATATTAAAGAACACCATTTAAGGAAGCAATCACGCGCTTTCTCACTTCTCCCAAAAATTCTGACCTAGAATGAACCCTGCTACAGTAACTTAACTCTGCACACTAGCAGTGAATAAAACAGCCAAACATGGAATGATGTCACAACATTAATAGTTTGATTGCATAGGCCATTAATGGATGGGCATCACACCACTACAGCATAGGGGCAATGTGGATTTAAGAGTCTTGCCTAACGACACGACCATGTTTCAGACGGCGGGCGAGGTCTGAACTTGCAACTTCTCGAATACAAGGTGGACACCGTAACCATTTTACCACCGATCCGTCACAGATTTGGTTTGTCAGTACAGTAGTTATACCACCCTCTATCAGGGCTCATCCACCCTCTATCAGGGCTCATCCACCCTCTATCAGGGCTCATCCACCCTCTATCAGGGCTCATCCACCCTCTATCAGGGCTCATCCTCCTTCTATCAGGGCTCATCCACCCTCTATCAGGGCTCATCCTCCCTCTATCAGGGCTCATCCTCCCTCTATCAGGGCTCATCCACCCTCTATCAGGGCTCATCCACCCTCTATCAGGGCTCATCCACCCTCTATCAGGGCTCATCCTCCCTCTATCAGGGCTCATCCACCCTCTATCAGGGCTCATCCCTCCCTCTATCAGGGCTCATCCTCCCTCTATCAGGGCTCATCCACCCTTTATCAGGCTCATCCACCCTCTATCAGGGCTCATCCACCCTCTATCAGGGCTCATCCTCCCTCTATCAGGGCTCATCCACCCTCTATCAGGGCTCATCCACCCTCTATCAGGGCTCATCCACCCTCTATCAGGGCTCATCCTCCCTCTATCAGGGCTCATCCTAAGTCTGAATTTGTGGGAGATGTCAGAAAGCGCGCGATAAATAAATTTCAACATAATACATGTAGGGTTGAAAAAAGTAGTGTTCTACAATTGCCAGTGGTCTTGTTGGACAATATTTGGTCTGAAAATTGTAAAAAAAAAATGAAACTCGGGGAGGGGGATTGGGCTTAGTCAGGGTCCATAGGGCTACTACTTCGCCCATGTCACCCTCTACTTCGCCCATGTCACCCTCTACTTCGCCCATGTCACCCTCTACTTCGCCCATGTCACCCTCTACTTCGCCCATGTCACCCTCGATACGATCCAAGCATCAAATTATCTTGTGTAAATTCATAAATTGCAGTACAATAAATATCAACGATACAGTTTAAACACACTGGTTATGTTATCCAACATCTTCCATAATTGCGCGCTTTCTTTTTCTGTGATTGTTCACCATATCGGACGTCGTGAGTTTTTCCGTTTTTCTCGTTTCCCATCGGATGAAATCATTCAACCCTAACTGACCAGCCTTGAACAGAAGTCGCTCGCACTCGTCAAGTTTTTCCGTCAACTTGGTGGTGTCCTCGTTATAAGCGTTCTGTGAAGAGTCCATAACCTTCCTAAATCTTGCCTGGAATGTCTGCAAAACAAGAACACATTCAATGTTAAAATATTAAAACAAGACATCCCAGGCTCATTCTAGAGGGTGATTTGGGCGAAATTGTCGCCATAGGGGCCCTGAATCCACCCCGTTGGAGCACCACTTCTCCCTAACAAAAGAACTTGTATTTTCATACAAAATTGTGTCCAGTAAGACACACTGACCCATTATAAGCACTTCTATTAAAATGTTGTGTTTAATGGTCATACTGTGCATTTTAACCATATTTTGTTGACATTTATTAAATAACACCATTTAAGGGACGCGATATTGCGCTTTCTCACTTCTCCCAAACATTCTGACCTGGAATGAGCCTCGACAACCGGTGGATATTTGATAGAAACGTATACCCTGTGTTTATGTTGTTACTACCAGTATATAAAAGAAATACTCTCGTCAACCTGAATATATCTGTTCAGTTTGCCAACATTCCGAGGGAATTTCCCTTGATTACATTTAGAGAAGTCCCAGCTGATTCTTGAGCCCATGAATACGCATTTTTCTTCATATATATAGACATTGCCTGCTTTTAAATGTAACCTTGACCTTTGAGTTAGGGATATATGCTTAAATGTAACCTTGACCTTTGAGTTAGGGATCTATGCTTAAATGTAACCTTGACCTTTGAGTTAGGGATCTAAGCTTAAATGTAACCGTGACCTTTGAGTTAGGGATCTAAGCTTAAATGTAACCGTGACCTTTGAGTTAGGGATCTAAGCTTAAATGTAACCGTGACCTTTGAGTTAGGGATCTAAGCTTAAATGTAACCTTGACCTTTGAGTTATGCATCAGTCCCACTGAGGCCGGCGGTACTACGGTTCATCCCGGGTCATCCCGGTTCGTGGACCGGGGTGTACCGGGTGAAAATGACGTTTTTTTGCCGAAAAATCTCGACGGTCTTCTGTCACACAGTGTGATCTTGACCTCTGAATTATCGACACAATAGATTCACAAAACAAACCATTGTAGTGGAACAGTGGTTCAACAGTTAATACAACCAGGGTTGCAGGTTCGATCCTACACAAATCGTATCAAAATGACTAACTATACCGAGGTCTTGTGTTGACGCTAACCAAAAGAACCGATGGAGCCTTTGGAATGGGGCTCTCTGTCTATATCTGTATTCTGGAAATTCTAACATTCCAACTGATGTACATTCTGCATACAGTCAAACCTGTGTTAAGCAGCCATACAAAGGAATCACATAAAGTGACAAAACCTTGTTGTACTGACACCTGCCTTACCTGTACAATGACATTGTTTCTTGGTCCCATTTCACACATTGCATGTATTTTCAACCTGTGCAATCTGACTAACCCAAATTACACAATTGGGACAATCCAAATATCTTACAGGTAAGCTGTTTCTCAGGTGAGTTGAGTTAAGCCAATTATCACCTTAAAATGTGTGGTCATCTATTGAATGGATTTTTACATTTAGATGTTTGGCCAGTGTTTGCAAACCCATTTATTAAATGTCACTGAAGTGTAAGGATGAATACACCAAAAAGAAAACGCATAGTTCATAGTCTATACAAATTTATTTTAGCTCCATTGCGAAACAAGTTCTTTCAACTTATATTAAATCACTCTCGAGACCTCATTCCTGGTGGAATACATCGCCACGAGGGAGAGAGAAGAGGCAACGTGGAATTTAAATGCCTTGCCTAAGGGCACAATCGTAACGGCTTCAGTGGGGATCGAACTCCGGACCTTTCGCACCTGAAGCGAACGCGCATCCACTGCGCTATCACAACTTCCACAAACGCATTTTTTCTAATGATTAGAACAACAATCGCCCATGTATGATACGAGAAGAGGAGACCAGTAACAATACATAGCATACCTTCACAAGAATCTTAGCAATGTCTGGTGAATCAGGAAGCTCAAATTTCAGCAAGTGTGTCCCAAAACTGAAGAAGTGTGGTCCAAGTTTGTGTAGATCCACCACAGAAGCATCAGCAGACAGTATCTCACGGTATGATTCCCTGTGAAGTAAAGGAAAAGTAACTCCAGGTAACTGTACACGATACAATATACATGTCATTTATTCACAATGTCGAAAAACAAGATTGAATGCCATATTTCCGTAATTACTAGTTTATACCAATTTTATTTAGCTCCATTGCGAAACAAGTTCTTACAACTTATACTACCGTAATCACTTTTGTGACCTCATTCCTGATGGAATCCATCGCCACGATGGAGAGAGAGGAGGCAATGTGGAATATAAATGCTTTGCCTAGGGGTACAATCGTAACGGCTCCAGCTGGGCTCGAACTCCGGGCCTATCGCTTCTGAAGCAAACGCGCTACAACTGCGCTATCACGACTTCCACTGTAAATACTAATTACTGTTTAATTATTATTAATGTGTGGAATCTGCGAGTATAACAAGTGCAGGCGAGCTAAATGGATGCTTTTGCAGACCAGGCCCGAGGTTATAAATCTTGTTTCCAATCTCAAAACTCTCAAGCATATGATTGGTTCAGCTGACAGTAACACTCAGAATCAACCAATCAGATCATTTGAGTTCTGAGAAAAGTTTTATAACCTCGGAGCCAGGCAAACGGAATTGCATACTCCAGGTGACTACATGTACCTATGTTTAAATGTACCTGTAATGTTTTGGCAGTTCCACACTGACCATGTGACGCTTGCGACTGCACAATGATTTTGCCATCCAATATGGCAATTCCATTTTTGTTCCTGGGCTGAGATGCTCTCCTACCGAACTTGTGTCCAAATATCCTGAAATTATACAAATCTCTTGTACAGGTATGTAAAATCACCTACCATATTCCCATCATTTTCGAAGTCTGGAAGGCAATGCGTAATTTATACAGATTTATCAAGACATATTTACACTGTATATGTACCAATATTTGTAACTCTGGATTGCCGCCAAGGGTTCGTAAAGGTTGATAATGTTTTTACCGTTTGCAGGCAGCTTTCCATCCAAATAGTAGTTTAAATAAAATCATGAAGTTTTGCATGTATTTCCAATAAGTATCTCCAATTGACTTGGACGAAGGCCCTGAATTTCTTATATTCTCTTAACCCATTCCTTCATAGCGATTTAGGTTAATATACTATTATGTCTCCATACAAACGACAGCCATACATTTTTATCTATCCTGCAGCGGATAAGTAGTCGCCATATCTATAGATATTACTGGAAAGTTCTAGTATTCAATTCTTCCTACAAATACATGTACATTCACAATTTTGTTGACTGTCTGTGCATGGAAGTTATGGATGTTCGATATATTGTAGACCCCTTACGAGGACCTATATACATGTTTTCCAGGGCAGGCTTACATGTAGCCGATCTATGCGTTAAACCAGTACTAAGCAATGTGTGTGAGGTGCCTTGCTCAAGGACACTACATACACTCTACCACACATTGGAACTGAATAGCTGCATACTGTGTCTCTCATTTTGACCATGTCGGCTCGTTAAGACAGCAGCGAGCAAGGTTGTTCTGTGTGTCACATCATTCCATATTATACCTGCATTCCTTTTACCCAGAACAGTCAGTCATTGGGTCAGAGTCCACCCATGCATCATCTTCAGTAAGAAGAGTATACTCACAATAGTAATGGTCAGCAGACTTGGCACAATGCAAAAATGATCACTTTACTTAGTAATATTATTTCACCTGCTGTAAAACAGACTGACAACAAGCCATTCACCGAAGTCTTAAGACGGCCGATTACCGGTACGCCAATGGTACTTATACCAGTTTCTGGCCAAGTGTGCAATTTGTCACTCAAATACTTGAACTTCGATTCATGATCTGATAATCTCACAACATTTCTAGGTAACCACAAGGTGTTTGGCCTAAATGGAACATATATACATACAGGTCAGACGGTGTTATTGATATAGTGGTCTGGGATTGGTTGAAAAAGTGTAGGGAAGCCCTTAAGAGTTATTGATACATGAACTGATTGGCTGAGTAGGTATTGTCACAAATATTGAAAATGACTTCTAAATATTAAAATACAATATATGAGCTGCATTTTGGAATATTTAAAAATATCTGCAGACTATTTGGTTACAAATAAACAGCATATTATAAATGCTGGTGTCAGTGCAACATTCACCACCAAATTACCTTCAGAGTAGGGGGTGGGTGCCTTTAGTGGGAAATATAAAAACCGCAATCGGTCAACCCCATTGAAATTTGACATTTTCCTGTGGCTCAAAGGCCATTCTGTTGAAAACTACTCTCTTTTGTGCCAAACTATTTTTGGGGGAAATCTAATGACACTGTGTGTTATAATGGTGGCCTATGGAAATTGCAATAGCGGTGTCTGACCTAAAGGACAATGTAAAGAATGATGTTATTTGAAAAGTACTACACACCAAAATGCTGCCTGGGAGAGGCTTATTTTCAATGTATAGCTTGATTAACTGCCTGGCAATATGATTTGAATGTGTGAGTGCTGAAAACAATAGGTAGCTATGCAATATGAGCCCAGACAGGGTGTTACATAACATAGTTCTGAGGTGTTTATGTATTGTTTACAATGAAGATTAGTCCTTATGCTCTGTGATACAAAGACTGTGCTGAGATATTTGCAACATCTGAATCACATATACTAGTTTATCAAGTTGGGAATTACTTCATGGTGTACATTAAGAACCATTTTAAGCTTAAATAATAATTCAAAGGGGTTCCTAATACATACAACAGTAGGGTCTGGAGAAATGCAGTTTTTCACATAACGCGAGTCAATAAATGGCTTCAGCGACATATGTCGCAAATTCTGCCACCTAGGTTCCATGTGCGCTTCTTAAAATGTGTCGGTTTCCTTCGCAGTACTTATTGTGGTGCAATTTTCCAGGGAGCTTTCATTCTAATTACTGTTGATAAGAATTACTACGCTGGTTCAGACCTACAACATTGGATTTGATTTATTGAAACTTCACTAAAGATGCCTATTATGGCACAATAAGCCCAATGTGAATGCAGTTAAACAATGAAAGTGGTCATTTTAAATTGCCTGATATAAAATGAACCCAAAAAATGATAAATAATTCATTGTACTGAGTAAATAATGGCATATAGGAACCTATAAACAGGCTAGTATATTCAAATTACCTCCCTTTATTAGTGTTAATACTTTATAATTGATATCTGTCCTTCAGTGTGAGTATGTTATGGTTAAAATTGCTTTTTTCATTAGGAAATAGTGTTATTTAATTGAAACAAGCTTGCAATTGGTTCCAGTAGCTATCAAGGGCCTCACAAAAAGAATTTCAGTAAAATATATGGCACAAATAAGCATATTCATTGCTTTTGAGTGGTTATATTTCAGTAATTTATTAATATTTGCAACAAACTTCACCTCCCTAAGATGAAATGTCATATTTCAAGAGGCAATGCACAGTTGTAGTCCTCTCACAGTGCTTGTTCAAGACACACTAGCTGAAGTTAAATGCATATTGTAGTTAATTTTCTGCCATTTCTTACTGTCATGTGACCTACAGTAAGCTGCCTGACCCACTCAGCATTTGTAATGACCATCATTTGCCATGTTTGTTGTCTTCCTTTTTGCCTGTGTGACATTTTGTGTGCTCCATGCAAATAAGTATTTCCTTTCAGTAGCTTCCTGGTGCAAGATTGTGTTCCATTCTTCAAAAAACCCTTGTTTTGCAGGGGGGTGGGGTAAAATAATTGTCTCTAATCACCACAATGTCTTATCTAATACTATAAATGTGGTATGTCTGTCTCATGCAGACATTATTTCATATATTCATGAGAAATATTACAGTTAGTGTAAATATTAATATGTGACGACATTATAAATGTCTTATTTAGAGTTCTATTGCAAAAATGGCCAACAGCCTAGAATGTTAAGCACACTGCATAGTGTCCCATTTGAAGGCATGTGCTGTGCAATGGTGATGTGGAAGACATAAGAAAGTCATATTTATGTGCAGAAATGTTTATTGTAATGGTATATATCTTTTATATTAAATGAAATGCCAAAAAAAATTGTCTTTAGGTCAGACGGTGTTATTGATATAGTGGTCTGGGAGTGTAGGGAAGCCCTTAAGAGTTATTGATACATGAACTGATTGGCTGAGTAGGTATTGTCACAAATATTGAAAATGACTTCTAAATATTAAAATACAATATATGAGCTGCATTTTGGAATATTTAAAAATATTTGCAGACTATTTGGTGACAAATAAACAGCATATTATAAATGCAGGTGTCAGTGCAACATTCACCACCAAATTACCTTCAGAGTAGGGGTGCCTTTAGTGGGAAATATAAAAAACCGCAATCGGTCAACCCCATTGAAATTTGACATTTTCCTGTGGCTCAAAGGACATTCTGTTGAAAACTACTCTTTTGTGCCAAACTATTTTTGGGGGAAATCTAATGACACTGTGTGTTTTAATGGTGGCCTATGGAAATTGCAATAGCGGTGTCTGACCTACAATATTGGAAATCCAATAGCAGTGTCTGACCTAATACTCTCGCGAAAACATGTGATATGCTGTAATTTCTGCAACGTATACCTTACCAAGCCGATATATTGGCATCTCTACCTTGCAAGGTATTTTTTCATTGGTTGCAATAATGTCATTTAGGTCATAGTAATCTTCTATAGCTTCCAAAGCCATGTCGAATGAAGTAAATTGAATGACCCGCCAATCAGGTAATGGAGGAGAAGCAAGCTAAAATTAACTCACAGAATATGATTAGTGTTGCAATACCGCAAAACAGTGTCTTATGTTTTCACTTAATTTAATTATATATCATATCATTTGTAAATGTTTAATATGATGGCATATATACTTATCTAGGGAGCAAATAGTAAATATTTATATACATAACAACTGCTCCCAAAGATATGGGTTTTTCCACTGGAATGTGCACGTGTGTCTTGTTTTTGTAAACAATTCCAAAGAGCTAGAGTAGAGTTCTCAGACAAGAGGTATGCATTTTCTCCGGATGTTGTATAAACGATAGTAAAATCTATTAATAATTTTAATCCTGTATCCGTAAATAGGCTCTTGTTATATGCAGTTGACAGCCCCTAAAGTTGGCGTTTGGGGAGTGGGACAGTCACACATTCCATCCAGATGCAACCCTACAATGAAATAGAGAGCAAATGATTAATTAAATTGCCTTGCCTATGATTAATAGCGGCATCATAACAGTCATATACTCCGGGCCTCTCACAACTGAAGTGAACGCGCTATCACTGCGATATCGCCACTTCCATTTTCTTTCTTTACTACGAATACAATATATATCGTATAAACAAGGCATAGCCTCAAACGAGCTCAAGCATATAGTAACTTGGAAGGTATCTTGTGCCTGTGATGAAAATATCTCTATCCGTATTTCTAGACCTTCGGGCCTGCTCGTTATTAGCTCCAGATTATTGACTAATGCTGAATACGGATATCACTGGTGGCTCTAAGGAGCGTAGTTTCATTCAGCGTGGGCGATCTAAGATTGCCAAAAAAGCTGGTGCCGGATCTGGACCTAAGGCTATGTGGATGTTCAGCTTTGCTGAATTCTCTCAACTGAAATTACGCGCACAGATACATGTTCTCCATGTCTAAATAATTTTGACTTATTTTTCAATCTGACGTTTAGTTACTATTCTCAAATCCTCTATCTAAGAATGGTTCTTGGAAGAATGCAACCCCAAAAACTCTAGCACCCCCCACCTGGCACGTAAACTATGAAACATTTCCCTACGAATAATAATGACTGAGAACATTACCAAAGTCTACAGAGTCCGCCTCCTTGGATAGTTACGGTCACTGACTTGTATACAACTGTAATCTATTATCACTGATGGTTACAGATTTGAGCCCCGCTCAAACCGTGTCTCTTTTTATGAAAGAGTTGGCAGTTTCTTACGGAGGTTGGTGTACCAAGTACTGGTTAACCGCTGGACCAGGAAACGTGTTGTTAGGTGCACTGCACGTCGCTGAAATGGGCAACCGGTAGCGACGTTAAATAAACGTAAATAAAACAAAAAGTCTACAGAATCGCAAGGCATGGGTGGGTCATCCAGCATCTGTCTGAAGTACAGCTATCAGTAATAACACGATGTATGATTGTCGTTTGAATGGGTCGTCCATTATGCTTTATTCACATTTGGCCTGTGATGGGTCTACAGAGCCCTTATCTCCATTCTGTGCAGAGGCATTAGGCGAGATTTGCGTATGGATTCATCGGCGCAGTGGCCTCTACGATATTGCTACCGTAGCAAGAAGTTATATGAATTTGAAAAAATTGTGAGTCCGTAATCTGTAGACATGTCATAAATGGTATGTATTTTATTTACCGAAAACCCTTTACACTGTACCATAATATTGTAGATTTTCTACCACAACGGGAGCCAAAACCATAATTACACCTACATTTTAGCACAGGGAAACTCCAATGTGTCTTGTTTTCATTTCTTTGCATTTGGTGAATCTGCCTAGCCTGGGAACAGGCGTAGATATATTTTGCCTGGTCAGTCAAATAAATATATTTTAACACCGAGACTATTAATTGGGCCATATTGAGGTTCTGATCATATCATTTTGCCAGAAGTTAAAAAGTGAAAAATAGACAGACTGGAACCCAGGCTAGAATCTGCCCTGTAGGCCTACCTCCATGTAGATAGTAACATTTTCCGGCAACCCAAATTTCCGGTAAATGAAAATTATTTTTTTAGATCAATATTGACACTCTTTTTTCAACTCGCGTTACTGTAAAGCTCGCGGCGGGCCCTTTGGGCTCGCTCGGCTAAAGCTTGCTAATAAATTTCACTTTGTGATCATAAAATTCATACAATGTACAGTCGGCCCTGTACTAGTGGTCACATCTATTAAGCGACCAACCTGTATAAAGCAGCCAGTTTCCAGATTCCCAATATTCTGTGTTCTTATACATTTGACCTCTATTAAGCAGCCAACCTGTATAAAGCAGCCAGTTTCCAGATTCCCAATATTCTGTGTTCTTATACATTTGACCTCTATTAAGCAGCCAACCTGTATTAAGCAGCCAGTTTCCAGATTCCCAATATTCTGTGTTCTTATACATTTGACCTCTATTAAGCTGCCAACCTGTATAAAGCAGCCAGTTTCCAGATTCCCATTATTATATTTTCTTATACATTTGACCTCTATTAAGCAGTCACCTGTGATAAACAGCCACATGTTATGATTCTCTTGGCCTGCTGCATACCTCTTTGCATACTGGGTAAAATAAAGGATATAAATAATTCAAATAATTGTAGCAGACGTCAATTCATTAATGTATTTTCTTATTTGTAAGTGGAAATCTCTAGAAATTAGTCATGGAATTTCATATGAACTGCAGGTTTGACTGTATATATCTTGTTTGTTTTCCACATTCACACCAATATTTTGAGTACCAACTTATTTTTTAATGGTCACTTTTGTCATAGACAAGTGTCATGGCATTTATGACAATTTGGAAGCAAAGTATGTGAGAGAAATTTGCATGTAAATTGTTACTTGTTGAAGTGTTAATGACGCGAATTGTGTTGGGCAATACCCAAGCTGCCAATGCTTTCAACAGCAGTTATAGACGGATCTGTAGTCCAGTGGTAACACGCTGGACTGGTAATCCAGGGATCCCAGGTTCGTCTGGCCATAATAAAAGTAACAGTCTTTCAGATGGGACCTTAAACCGAGGTCTCGTGTGTCGGTGCTGTACACCGTGCACGTAAAAGAACCAGAGGAGACTCTGGAATGTGTCTCTGTCTGTATCATTGCACTATCCTATGAGATTAGTCATTTTAGATTTTTGGAGGATAACTTAAGTGCAATGATACAGACAGAGTGCACGATGTAAAGCACCGACACGAGACCTCGGTATATTAAAAGTGCCATCTGAAAGACTGTTAATTTTTGTTAATTGTATTATGATCAGAATCCCTGAATTCGCAGTCCAACGTGTTAACAATTAATTTTTTACATCTAAGGCAAGTGCACATTTTCTTTTTGGTGTCAGTAAAGAGAAACAACTGTCTGAATTTGTTACGTGGTATTGCAGTTATTTCCCCTTACATACAATGTTCTCTACAAATTAATGTTATCGGAAATTGCGTTGGATTTTACATAATAAAGTATGAGTTATGTAGTCTTTGAAATAACGGTATGAAAACAATGTGGTGAAGTAATTAGGATGCAATTCTGTTATTTATAGTTATTTATAATATTCGCTCTCCAGTACCGAATGGCTATTTAAGACACTTGTCTAACCTATTAATGTCTGTTTGTGTTCGTTAACGATAGAGGCAGTAACGAAATATACAATTGGCAGTAATCATGGGACAGTTGGCAGTAATCTGGACATTAGGGTTAGGGCTAAATTTGATCTTCAATTGAAGAGTATTCTACTGTTCAGCTTTAGTTCACTGCCACCTGTTTTGTGGAATTACTGCCTCTATCCCTAACCGTTTTTGTTTGATTTCGAAATACTGTGTTTATCGTTTAGTTCCTGTGAACTTTGTCTGACGCAAGAGAGCTCTCATCTGACATGGGTACTACGTAAATGCTTGGCAATATCTTGTGGAAATATTACTGCAATATGTGTGTATAAATTACTAGCAGATAATATTGATATTAAAGATATAGATCTATTCCTGTTTAAACAATTAAAGCAGCATTACATCGTAATAAAGGATGTTTTGGGTAAAATATAAATACTAATGTGTGTGTGTTTACAAAAATCGAAATAATCGCTCAGAAACGATAACATTCCAATAAATTTAAACCGTCGTATACGCGAATTTGTTTATCAACACACGAAATGTAAACACGCACAGCGCGCATGCGTGAAACAACAGATAATGTAGAAAACAAGGTATATATTTTGAACATGAAATACTATCTATCTATCTTCCTCTAATGTTGAACCCATCACGGGGATGTAGAAATGTCCCTAAAAGACTTAGCTAACAGAGGTATGAATCAACATATCAAGTAATATAATTAAAAAAGACAACGTGGGACAAATGGGGACGATGCATTCCGAATGTAAACAAGTGCGGACGATGCGTTCCGGTTGTAAACAAGTGCGTGACCGATCGACTCGAAAAGTCCTACTTTCGGTTTCGAGTTTGTTTTATCGCAAAAAAACACTACTTTCCAAATGAACATAAGCATACAAAGTATAATGTTAGAATGTGTAGCAGCATTGCTACCCATACTTAAAAATTGAATTTTTCAAATATCTTTTATTGCATACGATGTAATGCTGCTTTAAAAATACGAAATTGCATTGTATGCGAAGGTCCTATATTTTATGGCAGCAATGCTAAAAGTGGTCTACGCACATCAATATTCCATTGCTGTCATGCTTTTTTACGGAGAAATGGAGCTAAAAATAGACCCGAATGAAAAAATACTAACCCACAAAATGTAGTAAAATAAGATTATATATTTTCAATAATGTTTTTTTCAAGTTGAAAAATGTTAACATGAATGTATATCTAATATTTCTTTACTGCAATAATCGTGGAATACTAATTTTGTAACGAATCAATGAGAGACATTATTGGGTTTACCTCCCTTGACAGATAACGTCCGGTTTATCCCGAAATATGTATTGGTCCTTTTAGTTGAAAACATTTGTTTTTATTGGTGTTCCCTAACCATATGTTGCGGTATGATAAATGTGATTTTATCAAAAGCATGTTAATTAATTTATAATCAATTTCTACAGTAAAGTATCCATTGGATATGCTGTAGGATATCTGTCGAGATTTAGTAATTTAATAATTAAAATTATAAGATAAGAAAACTAATGAAAACAGATAGCATGTAATGCAAAGGAAACAACGATAAAACAGAGGAAGCCAATTAAGAGGATCAATCTACTTTCATGAGTATTCAGGGGCAGTAACTCACTAAAGTCTCCCATTGTAACATAGCAACAGTTTTACAAAATATGACAATCAGTGTGAACAGGAATATAGCTTTAAACTCGACGGTAACACATCATCGTCACCTATAACTTTTTCATTCATTGACACTATATGCAGTTTATTTTGCTTGCGGTGTATGAAACTATTGCAGTGCCTGCATTAATGATAAGTAAATAAAAATGATGTTCAAATTTATGCAATCTCGTAAAGTCAATCGTAAATCTGACTTCACTTCGCCTCACTCATTGGTGCTTATAACTATCCAAGCAGAACACAGTATCTGATCTTAAAAGAGATTGCATTTTAAGTTGCTGTAAAATGTTGTCTGATCCAGATGATGAACATTATTATTTTATATACCGATTTTCTCGAGTATACTTTATGATGCCTCAAGTATTCTGTACGGGAGGGATCCAATATTTTGTGTGTTTTACGATTATTTATCATCGCTACTGGTTGCCCATA
>CM026395.1:2509005-2561505 GCA_014843695.1 Archivesica marissinica | reverse complement strand
AACTTTAGACCCATCCTTTGGAGGATCATACCTTGTGGAATTCACTGTTTCTTACCTAAATGCACTGCCACTGGTTTTGACTGGGTTTGATCTCACATCTCCTCGGGTAGGTGACGGACACAATTGACATGATACTCTTCTTCTTGATGATGTTGACCAAGCTGTGTCTGATGCTGCGCTTCAAGGGAGTATAGTTGCCTACATATTTGGTTCCTTTACGTTGGCCAGTACACTCGTGTATGTTACCCAAATCAGTGAAGAGACACCAATGCGCATGCGTGTGATGTCTGCTTGATTAACGTGTAGCAAATGATTTGAAAATTGAATATACATGTATGTTGTATTCGCGGCTATGCATTGTTAAAAAACTTGGTTACAAGTTAAAATGTGATGAAACTTCGGTTATAGTCAATATGCAATGATGAAAAGCCACTCCTTTTTGACCCCATATTGTCCAAACTTGTTTACAAGTTAAATTGTGATGACACTTCGGTTATAGTCAATATGCAATGATGAAAAGCCACTCCTTTTTGACCCCATATTGTCCAAACTTGTTTACAAGTTAAAATGTGATGAAACTTCGGTTATAGTCAATATGCAATAATGAAAAGCCACTCCTTTTTGACCCCATATTGTCCAAACTTGTTTACAAGTTAAAATGTGATGACACCTCGGTTATAGTCAATATGCAATGATGAAAAGCCACTCCTTTTTGACCCCATATTGTCCAAACTTGTTTACAAGTTAAATTGTGATGAAACTTCGGTTATAGTCAATATGCAATGATGAAAAGCCACTCCTTTTTTACCCCATATTGTCCAAACTTGTTTACAAGTTAAATTGTGATGAAACTTCGGTTATAGTCAATATGCAATGATGAAAAGCCACTCCTTTTTGACCCCATATTGTCCAAACTTGTTTACAAGTTAAATTGTGATGACACTTCGGTTATAGTCAATATGCAATGATGAAAAGCCACTCCTTTTTGACCCCATATTGTCCAAACTTGTTTACAAGTTAAAATGTGATGAAACTTCGGTTATAGTCAATATGCAATAATGAAAAGCCACTCCTTTTTGACCCCATATTGTCCAAACTTGTTTACAAGTTAAAATGTGATGACACTTCGGTTATAGTCAATATGCAATGATGAAAAGCCACTCCTTTTTGACCCCATATTGTCCAAACTTGTTTACAAGTTAAAATGTGATGAAACTTCGGTTATAGTCAATATGCAATGATGAAAAGCCACTCCTTTTTGACCCCATATTGTCCAAACTTGTTTACAAGTTAAATTGTGATGAAACTTCGGTTATAGTGAATATGCAATGATGAAAAGCCACTACTTTTTGACCCCATATTGTCCAAACTTGTTTACAAGTTAAAATGTGATGGAACTTCGGTTATAGTGAATATGCAATGATGAAAAGCCACTCCTTTTTCGACCCGATATTGTCATGGTTACAAGTTACATTTTGATGAGATCTGGGTTCTTGTCGGTAATTGACAATATTCATGAAATATATTGGATCAATTAAACAAATGTTGATTTTTTTTGTAAACACTTTCAGTTCCGAGACTTATATTAACGTACATGTACTGGTAGATTGGGAGACATCACAGACTCATACAGACGCTTGGTGCTATATCGTTTCGGGTATTGTAATTTATATCTTATCATATATAAACCATACTGTATATTAGTTTGAATACAACGAATCAGTAGTCCAGTGGTTAACATGCGAATCCAGGGAATCACAGAATCGGTCTGACCCTAATAATATTAACAGTCTCTCAATTGGGACTTTAAACCGAAATATCGTGTCGGGTGTAAAGCACCGTGCACGTAAAAGAACCAGAGGAGACTTTGGAATTGTCTGTCTGTATCATTGCATTATCCTCCAAAAATATATAAATTCCTTGCCTACGGGCACATTCGTAACGGCTCCAGTGGGGTTTCGAACTCCGGGCCTTTCGTACCTGAAGCGAATGTTCTACCACTGCGCGAACACGACTCCCAATCTTCCTTAGATAAAACTGATTTCTAACTTTTTGCCGCCATATTGGATCTCGACAAACACCAGTCTGACCCAAGGTTAGTCGAGTTAGTGTCAATAGTTAAACTCACAGATTACGTAGACCCATATGATATCAGTTCACGACAGGAATAAACAAAAGAAATCGTGTATTTACATATTTAATAGTATAATATATAGCTATTTCAAAAACAAACATTGTAAAACAAAAAGAATGGCATACAATCAATGAACATTACTTACTTCTTACCCTTAAAATAAACATCAATAAATTCGTAGTGATAGATAGATAGATTTCTTTATATTTATAGAGGGTGACCTAATTAGTTTTGAACTAATCCTCCTTAGGGCCCTCAGCCCTCCTTAGGGCCCTCTAAATGGAATATGTACACGCAAGACGTAAATATAAGTTTAATGAAACTATAAATAATTACATGTATGTATAAGATATGAGAGATAGAAGCAGACACGTGTAAAATGTATGTTGCATATACATCTACGGTGGTAATTTAGCAGTATTTACCGATGCGGACTTGTCTGCACACATCTAAGATATGGCAAGTAGAGCACGTTACTTGGTTAATTGTGATTCATTGAAGTATACATCTATCCCCAGAGGGGTTTATCTGGTATACCTGTTGCTATTATGTATGTAATTATTCAGTTTAGATCTGTAGATTTGTTGAAAAAAAAGCTCAAAGAATGTATTCACACATGCATGTCTACAAGTAAGATACTCGAGAAAGAGTAGACCTGGTACTCATGTTTCTGTCCTGAGTTTAAATTTTAAACTTTATTTATTTTACAACGATTGCGAAGCAAGTTTTAACAACTTATATTAATCGCTCTCGTTGGCACGTATGAAAGCGTAAATGTGGTCATTCGTGTGGGAAGAAACTGGAGTACCCGAAGAAATCTCACCTGTCCGATCTGGCGACCACCGTACCATCTCACATACTTCCCGGTTTGAGGATCGAACCCGGGTTGCATTGGTGAGAAGCGAGCGCGCTAACCACTGCGCTAATCCTGAGTTTGTGGTGTGTCTGATATTATAAAGGTATTCAGGTGACAGTTTAGTTTATACAATTTAGTTTAGTTTATACAGATTTATTTTACCTCGATTGCGAAACAAGATCTTACAACTTATATTAATCACTCCCGATACCTCATTCCTGGTGGAATCCATCGCCACGAGGGAGAGAGGAGAGGCAATGTGGAATTTAAATGCGTAGCCTAAGCAACAATCGTAACGGCTACAAATGGGCTCGAACTCCGGGCCTTTCGCCCCTGAAGCGAACGCTCTACCACTGCGCTATCACGACTGCCAGATGGCAACATGCTTTAGCAAAATGGGGAATGCAATAGTGTTCACAATTTTCAGAAGTAGAACTTCTTTGATGATGCTTGGAGTATTTGGCAAACGTTATAGGCTTCAACCCTAAAATGCAAGATTTCTAAACAGCTTGTGTAATAAAAAGTGTTCATGTCCTCGTTTAAATTTAATGTGCTTAGTTTATGCCTAAACGTCTCTTTGGAAATTTGTAACGGCAGACGGATCTGTAGTACAGTGGTAACACGCTGGACTGGTAATCCAGGGATTGTAGGTTCGATCCCCCGTCTGACCCTAATACAATTAAGTCTTTCAGATGGGACTTTAAACCGAGGTCTCGTGTCGATGCTGTACATCGTGCACGTAAAAGAACCAGAGGAGACTCTGCAATGGGTCTCTATCTGTATCATTGCACTATCCTCCAAAAATCTAAAATGACTAATCTCTTCAGGAGGCATCGCTCATATGGGCATCCGGTAGCGACGATAAATAAACGTAAAACACACACTCATTTAATGTGCTTAGTTTATGCCTACAATTCTCTTTGGAAATTTGTAACGGTGAGGTTGACTAGGCCCAACCATTCTTTCCAACTTTTACATATGTACAATGTCTGCATGTGTGTGTGTAGTATTATCAAGTAACGCTAATTATATTTGACCATCAAACACAGTTACAAATAGTCTGTCTTGTCTTTAGATAGGAGCGGAGTGATTCTCACAAATAGTTGGGTATTGTATTTGTTGACACTTCAGCGACGATATACACTCCCCCCGAAAGATCCAACTAATGAAAATGGCAAAGCTGCAATAAAATGGGAGGCCAATGTGTGTAAGAGTCTTAATTGTAAAATAGCTATTACTGACAGATAGCATATTTGTGTGTAAGGATATTGGTGTTCTTGTAAACATAGTTACCGATATAAATTATACACCGAAATGCAACTGCTAACCAGTATCAGGTAAAACTGAATTTACGGAAATTGTCTTTCAAATAGAAGCTCTGATCTATACGGCTTGTAGTGACATGGATCCACGGAGTGTATCGTTTGATTGCTGACAAAATGCATACACATCGTGGGCAATTACTTCATCTATGTTTAATAGCAGTTGCTATTTCACTTAAATCATGTGTTAAAATTGTTTATATACACTGATGCATTCGCCTGCACGGTTTATAAGTTTGGGTTTAATATGATTCATGCAATCATATTTGAATTAGGTCGCGTACCGTATGCACAGGGATGCTGTAAATCACACATTGTCACGACGGATTTTCGTCTACGTCACATACAAACATAATTTATAGAGACAAAATTATATGTATTAATATGTACATCATATGTATAATTCGCCGTTACGAAGTTACATGTAACAACGGCGATACAGAATTGAAGATAACACATCCTTCCCCCAACAAGTACAACATGCACATGTGTTCATTCTGTCACTGTTTACTGAATCACTGCTGTCTCTTATTTACCAAGTCTTGACAGCAATCATGATTCAGAAATGTGTATCTATGTTCACGTATGATAACTAACAAATCATCACAGACTTCTTATAACAAGGTGGGACTTGAGTTCATTCCCGGTATTTCCTGGTCGCGAATCGGGGATTTGTTTGGTTCCGGAGTACTTTGTACTAGTTATTATCTTACTGCTATACGACGGAACCAATCCATACACATATGAACCAGTCTCTTTTGATCTGGTTTCCCTCGTATGCGTTGATGCGATAATACATGTACGATAGGAACCATACACATTCACGATTGTGGGTAATCCACGGTTCTTAATCAAATCCCAACGAATACACTAACCACGTCAATGATGCGAACATTTTACACAGGTTTTTCCATGTATGTCGCAAACTGCAGCTTGTCTCTTTTTGTACTGTACCCAACTATGATGGATGGCAAATAACCTTCCTTGTGTTTTTCTGTAATTGTTATCAATAGTTCTTCTGGCGTAAGTCCCTGGCTAAAGAGCCATTTAGTCATCCGTGTGTTCTTGAACAGTGCAGAAAACTTCGGCCTCCCACGGTGATTTGAAGCGTCGAGGTAAATTAGCCTCTTTTGTTGGTGGGCATAACGTCTCACATATTTCTCCAAACGAGCTTCCACGATATTTTCCTCTGATGCATATAATGGCTTCTGGTCTTTCTCTTTGTCAGTGTCAGCCTCTAAAATAAACGACAGAAGTGCATCGTCTCGGTTAAATTCTAGCGACTGGACGAGAGGACGGTATCCTTTCTCTTCATAGAGATCCAGTAGTGTTTTGTACGGACGGTCGAAGTGTTGAATGCCGTATAATATACGAGTGTCATTTCGGAAAGCTCCTTTGTGGAACACAGCGAGGAAAACGAATTGATCTCTGTGCGAGAAGCTCTTGTAGTTTTGGAAGAAGGTCATATTGTAACCATGTTTCTCCAGTTCCAGTTTCTTCTCCACTAGTTTCTGTCGTTCAAGACCGGCGAGTGCTACACATTCTCGACTGGCCTTGGGGTCCTGTTCCGCGATGACTGATATAAATGTTTTGCCGGCATGCGTGTATGCATTTATCCATATGACATTAAAGTCGGCTAGTTTTATTGCTGTCAGATAAGCATTCGCTCTGTGCTCCTCAATTCCAAGACGATGGAGTTTTGTTGTTGTTCCTATTGTCAGAAGCCTGTCATGGAGGTCATCCACGAACGCATTTGTTTTCGGCCACTGCGTTTCAGTTTCAACCATTACTCTGGATAGCTGCTTCAGCGGGGCATCGATAGTAGGCTTACCTCCAAACAACAAAATCCATGCCATTGGTTTATTTTCTTCGCCAGTATATATATGACCGGTCTTGTGCCGCTTCAAGTTTCTATGTAGAAATACAACATCAGGTGCATGTGGTTCTTCTCCTACCCAAACATCCCCATCTCTATGGACCTTGAACCCGGCACCATCCCATGTTGTTTCATCAGTGCGATCTAGTCTTGGCCTCTTTGTAAGTATATCAATGGTGGTAGCGTTCAGCAATTTGTACTCGCCACTACCATCCATACATTGTGCCATGCGCATCACATCGTAGACATTAGTGAACCAACCGAGGCAGGAATCCACCATGAATGTTTGCACATATGCGTAATAATCGCCGATAACCTCGTGTTTTTCGAGCAGTTCTGCCTTAATTTCTCTGGCATTTCTTCCTTTGTAAACCTGACTTCCTTCATGTGTATGCGGTCCTAATCTGGTATGCCACATTCCACATGTATTCAGTACGGCTTCCTTAACTGCAAAGTCGTAAACCATACCGCTGGCTTCTTCAATAACTCTACCAAGTATAAGGTAGCCAAGATTCGAAACACTCGATTGTGTTCCGGGTTGGAACTCCAACTTTTGTCTTGCCATGAACTTAATAATGTCGAATGGGTTCAGTGGTGCCTCCAGTTTCATTTCTTTCGATATGTTCACCAAATGGTGATTTCCATCTACTAGAAACTCGTTGAATACTGGATCAGCAATTGGAGATATTTCTGCGTCCCAACCTCCTGCATGTCGTAGTAGATCATCGACAGTAATATCTAATATCCTCGTGTCCTTCATCTCATCTGGAGTCGGTGTCATTCGTGCAAGTATTCCATTCTCTCCGAATATCTTATCCGTGGGGTGTAGAGACCCGACTTCAAATAGTTTCAACACAGTCAATGCTGTGATGACTTTCGAAATCCCCGAAGCTGGGAACAACGACTCGGAATAGACATTATGACCTGTTATAGTTTGGCCGTAACCCTCAGCATAAGCAAGTCTGTTATCAATCAATACACCCGTGGCACCTCCTTTGTAGCCATTCTCATTCAGTAGATTTGTGAACGCTTCTCCATACTTCGTGTCGACAGCTTCTGAAAATATACACAAGAATTGGATACACATATTGTATGTATGATTGGTGTACGCTTTTATTCGATATGTTCACTCATGAGATTATGTTTTGAAGTTTAAAGTCCAAATAACAAACATAATGGCACATGAATACGATGCAAGTCACACAATGGGTACATGGTATATCTGCAAATGATGAGTGGACACACTTGTCGTAAATAGATGTGGTTATTTTAGTATTGACCATAGCTTCAGGAAGTGGGCAACATACACACTTCCGTACTTCTGTTTTATGCTTTAATTTGGTTTTGAAATAATTTTTACAACAAAGTGTATCTTTTATTGTAATTCTGTACTGCTCGATGAGGTCGTGTACATTTTATTGTGTATCTTTCATTGTAATTATGTACTGCTCGATGAGGTCGTGTACATTTTATTGTGTATCTTTCATTGTAATTATGTACTGCTCGATGAGGTCGTGTACATTTTATTGTGTATCTTTCATTGTAATTCTGTACTGCTCGATTAGGTCGTGTACATTTTATTGTGTATCTTTTATTGTAATTCTGTACTGCTCGATGAGGTCCTGTACATTTGTATTGTAATTGTTTGTTTGTACGAACGTTTGTTTTGATTATGTAGACATTCCATCTTGGTTGTGTGTGTTCGATCGTGTTACGTTATCGACTGGAATTGCAACATTATGTTTATCAAGTTCAGTTCGTACGAAGCATGCTAGATTACTATTATAATAATACGTGAATAGAAGAGGTGAAATGGAATGCCCCTTTCTTTATTTATAAACAAGTATTCGTTTGTTCTACCATTGCAGCCCTGTAAACAATCTATTTTGATCTGGGTTGGATTGTTAAATCTATTTCCATCGGTATGATTTACAATTTGCTGATGTACACTGTACCTGTATGGTAATGAATGTATTGTTTATCTTTGCTGCGGTTCCCGTTGAATATACCCGGATGCATAGTGAGTATCTATATAATTAGCTTCGAAATGGAAACTATGTCGACATAAATAATTTGCTTTTACACACAACAATTTGCTGAATTTACTTTCTAACTTGATTATTGTATTATCTTTGACCTGGTTTTCAGATAAAAAAACCCATACGTTTCTGTAAAATATTTAACGTGGATACGACTGTTATCTGTTTCTCCTATATTTTACATTTATTATGTATTATATAGACCAGGTTTCTTTGACTTGCGGATGGTATGGCCGTGATAACATTAGGTTTTCATTAAGAAACTATTTGAAAGGCTTTGAGCTCTTTTTAAATCCACTTACTCCTATCAGATGTCAACCTGTACTGAATGTATGTTTTATCTTCTATTACATTTACATAGGCAGCGGCGTAATTTGTGGGCTTGATAGATTTCGTACCAGTTTTTTCCATTTCCCATGGCCTATTTACATACACTTAATCATATAGATTACCCAATATGACGGAGCAGGGAACAGTGGGTGCACTATATGGGTATGCGTATCGGTATATAATGACAGATCGTATGTTGCAAACAATATATTGACTAAATTATCTGATACTAGGAACATATCTGTAATGTTCGAAATTCTACGGTAGCATATAGGCACAGTGACATTGAATAATGTCATGTAATTCAACGTCATGTATGAAACTCCTGCTCACAGCGGTGGTATATGTAACTATTAATTGGTAACAAAACATCTGACTTTGTTGAATGAACTGTCCACCAAGGTATTACAAATCAGACCAAGTATGCCACCTCCCCACCGCCTCTGTCACCAAGGTTGCGCAAGACTAGTTGATTCGGTGGCATTCAGTGCATCACACTGTTGAGCAGTACAGTGTACCGGAAACACTATACGGTATGGATCCATCATGTCTCGACACTGCTGAGCAGTTAGTGTATGCGTACCGGTATACGGTATCCACCATGTCTCGACATTTTCGACAATGATTCCGCTGACGTTCGCCAGGAGGCTGTGCAAACCGGTGGAGTATATGTTTGTGAAATATGTTTGTCTTGTTTCTTCTGTTGTGTGTTCTATACGTGGTTGCTTTGTGCTTTGCATTTTCGTTGTGTCTACAGTGCAGTGTGGTATTGGATGACCTGTTTATTTGGACTGTATACAAATGTTCTCTTGTGTCTTCTATTGTGGTAGTGTTATGTAAGCGGAAGGTCGCTTCAACATTGTCATATGTTTTTTGAAGTATGCTTGTATTGTTTCGTCTGTTATGTGTTATATACGTGGTTGATTTGGGCTTTACAATTAATCTGTGTCTACAGTGCAGTATGGTATTCGACGACCTGTTTATTTGAACTGTATATAAATGTCCTCTATGCTGATATTTGTATGCGGAAGGTCGCTTCAATATTAGCATATTTTAAACAGCATGGTGATGGTCGCATATATTGCATGTATCATATCATACGTACAAACATATCACTATTTTTCAAAATGTAAATTGTTAAGCAAATTAGAGAGCTAGTTATCATGAAGATTAACTTCCTTTTATACTGGTTTATGGTAATTAGTTTTAGATCTTGATTGTCAGTCTTGAGTCAGTGTGTTAGGGTTCCGTCAGACTCTTGCAATTGGCATACAGACATTACAGCAGTACACTGCTCACTGTCAGCATTACAGCAGTACACTGCTCACTGTCAGCATTACATCAGTACATTGCTCACTGCCAGCATTACAGCAGTACACTGGCAGTACACTGCTCACTGTCAGCATTACAGCAGTACATTGCTCACTGCCAGCAGTACACTGGCAGTACACTTCTCACTGTCAGCATTACAGCAGTACACTGCTCACTGTCAGCATTACAGCAGTACACTGGCAGTACACTTCTCACTGTCAGCATTACAGCAGTACACTGCTCACTGTCAGCATTACATCAGTACATTGCTCACTGCCAGCATTACAGCAGTACACTGCTCACTGTCAGCATTACAGCAGTACATTGCTCACTGCCAGCAGTACACTGGCAGTACACTTCTCACTGTCAGCATTACAGCAGTACACTGCTCACTGTCAGCATTACAGCAGTACACTGGCAGTACACTTCTCACTGTCAGCATTACAGCAGTACACTGCTCACTGTCAGCATTACATCAGTACATTGCTCACTGCCAGCATTACAGCAGTACACTGCTCACTGTCAGCATTACAGCAGTACATTGCTCACTGCCAGCATTACAGCAGTACACTTCTCACTGCCAGCATTACAGCAGTACACTGCTCACTGTCAGCATTACAGCAGTACACTGCTCACTGCCAGCAGTACACTGCTCACTGCCAGCATTACAGCAGTACACTGCTCACTGCCAGAATTACAGCAGTACACTGCTCACTGCCAGCATTACAGCAGTACACTGCTCACTGCCAACATTACAGCAGTACACTGTTCAGTCAGCAGTACACTGGCAGTACACTGCTCACTGCCATCATTACAGCAGTACACTGCTCACTGTCAGCAGTACACTGGCAGTACACTGCTCACTGCCATCATTACAGCAGTACACTGGCAGTACACTGCTCACTGTCAGCATTACAGCAGTACACTGCTCACTGTCAGCATTACAGCAGTACACTGCTCACTGCCAGCATTACAGCAGTACACTGCTCACTGTCAGCATTACAGCAGTACACTGCTCACTGTCAGCATTACAGCAGTACACTGCTCACTGTCAGCATTACAGCAGTACACTGCTCACTGTCAGCATTACAGCAGTACACTGCTCACTGTCAGCATTACAGCAGTACACTGCTCACTGCCAGCATTACAGCAGTACACTGGCAGTACACACCTCACTACCAGCATTACAACAGTACACTGGCAGTACACTGCTCACTGCCTGCAGTACAGCATTACACTCGCAGTACACTGCTCACTGCCAGCAGTACACTGCTCACTGCCAGCATTACAGCAGTGCACTGGCAGTACACTGCTCACTGCCAGCATTACAGCAGTACACTGCTCACTGCTAAATTCACCCACATCTTTAAGTACATGTAATTTTAAAATGTTCTTGTTACATTGATATTAGTAACAAATACAGTTACTGTTACGTTACTGTATTGCTACGCCATAAAGTACAACCCGAAAAGTGAAGCTTACATGTGCGCCTAACCAAGTAACACACTTGCTCTTACTTTGAAATGATACCTAACCGTACTTGTCCCGAGTTATTTTATTATTTCACAGGCCGCTGAATTTACTCATTATTTTCATTGTGTATATGAACTGATAATTCACTAAATGCAGTGGAGCAAAATGTTCATTTATCTCGTTAGATCGCGTTTATCACCGCTTAATGTACGTTATTATACAATAACTTTGTTGCTAAGATCTGAGGCGAACTAACTACTGCCTATGGTGTCGAAATGTATTAAAATGAAAAGTAATTTATGACCGGGCTTACTGTTTTTAAGACTATTACTACGGGGCGTTTAGACATATTTTATAATGTCAAGTGGCTTGTAAATCACGTGCTCGTGATAGTGCTGGATAGGTAAACCCTGAGCACAGTTACGGATACAATATTTAATAATTATGAGAAATAAAAATAACGAACATTTTTAAGTTTTTTTTTATACAGACCTAAGAAATTCATACGACCTCATCGGAAAGTAAATTAGAAAATGTTCGCTACCATTTTTGTACCGCGTTTTTGTGTTTAGTTTAACGATGATGCACATTTAACAAATGATGGAAAATTGTAACTTGAAGGCAGAGAATAAATAATGGGTAGATGTTCCTGCTTTATTACGACTACCGATTAATGATAAATTAGGAGATACAGCACACGCTATTCAGAACGAGGTTTGGGGCAAACCGCTGTTATAACCGGTGTGAGTCACAGCCTTCTAATTTGTGTTGTTTTATTTTTTGGGGTTTAAAGTCGCACCGACAGCTTAGATGACACATGTATAGCGACTCTCCGGCAGTTATTGGTGGATGAAAATCCCGGCTACTCCTCCGAGCAGTATTTCAGGCACGGATGAAGCGGACGGGAACTCCTGGTAGAACCACCGACCTTCCGCAATCCAGCTGAGTAGCTTTCAGACATGAAATAATTCGAAATCCTGGTGAGATTCGAACCTTCAGAGATGAGGGCTAAATGATCACCACTCGGCCACGGCTCGGCTAGCCACACAGTTTTCTGGTTAGCAGTCGCGTTATATATATTAGTTCGGCTCGCCACGCAGCCTACTACTGAGAAGTTGAGCAATGCATATTATTTCGGCTCGCCACGCAGCCTACTACTGAGCAGTTGAGCAATGCATATTATTTCGGCTCGCCACGCAGCCTACTACTGAGCAGTTGCAAAATACATAGGCAGTTACTCATTATCATTGTAATTATCTATTTAGATTTGAATTCCTTGCATATACATTATAAATTATTGTTTAGATACATCTGAACTTGCTATAGATTCATCCAACAGTGGGAACTATTGCTTTACCTTTCACTGGGCATAGTGGTTCACGCAGTTTACCATTTCGAGCATTTATCCTACGGGTAGAATTTCCATCAAAATGAGAAATTGTTATTGTAACTAAATATGACCGTATAAAGTCCCTTCTTATTTCATGTTTCACTAATTTTCTAAAGAAATCTCCCATGATTTTGTCCGATGGATGTTTTGTTGTTAGTCGATAGGAATGTTTACATACACAATATTGTTATCTTTAGAACTATGGTCATTTGAAATTCAAATAAACATAGAATAAACAAGCAGAATAATGAGTTACAAATTGCTTTTCCTATGACAACAGTATAACACGACGTGAACTTTTCATGACTAAAAATCCTCCGTTTTTCGGTTAATGTATGCTCCTCCATTCCCGACAGATCATAAATGCTTTGTCCCTGCTATTGATGATGACAAACAATGGAAAACATATGGAGTTAAAAATTTAAAATATCCCACCAGACAAAGATATAACAATCAGTTTTCGTTTAGTTACACATATACTATATTGGGATGTATAATTAGCCGTATAATTAGTCTGTTGACCCCAGCACAACCTCCCAGACAGTTTCTCAAAACTGCAATAAAATGAAATAAAAGTAATTACCGTGACCAGAAACATGAATAGTTATTGGATGAATACCACTCAACCAGCAGGTACATAGATATAGAACTGTAACAATCAGCACGCTAGTCGTTTGTGCAATCATTTCCTCTCTCTCTGTTTTCTTATCTAGATTTCAGCTCTAGTAGACCCGATGTCGTGATAGCGCAGTTGAAGCGCGTTCGCTTCAGGTGCGAAAGGTCCGGAGTTCGAGCCCCGCTGGTACCGTTACGATTGTGTCCATAGGCAAGGCATTTAAATTCCATATTGCCTCTTCTCTCTCCTTCATGGCGATGGATTCCATCAGGAATGAGGTCTCGAGAGTGATTAATATAAGTTGAAAGAACTTAGTTTCGCAATCGAGCTAAACTAAATGTGCATAAACTAAAGTAGACCCGAGGCATACAAGGTTAATGCTACACAATATCACCAACTGATTAACCTAACCGTTACAGTTTCATTTGTATTTCATTTGATGTTGCCAGCCCCCGGGGCGTGACTAGAGCGCGTCTTAACACGAGTGTTACAGAAGTTGCATATATTTTTCTCGCTCGCTTCTCAACCCAATGCAATCCGGGTTCGATCCTCGGACCGGGAAGTATGTGAGATTGTACGGTGGTCGCTAGATCGGGTAGGTGGGTTTTCGCCGGGTACTCCCACACGAATGACCACATTTACGCTTTCATCCGCGCCAACGATAGTGATTAATATAATGTGTGTTTTACGTTTATTTATCGTCGCTACCGGTTGCCCATATGAGCGACGCCTCCTGAAGAGATAGTCATTTTAGATTTTTGGAGGATAGTGCAATGATACAGACAGACCGATTCCAGAATCTCCTCTGGTTCTTTTACGTGGTGCACGGCGTAAAGCACACGAGACCTCGGTTTAACGTCCCATCTGAAAGACTGTTAATTTGATTATGGTCAGACGGGGGATCGAACCTGCGATCCCTGGATTACCTGTCCAGCGTGTTACCACTGGACTACAGATCCGTCTGTAAATTAATATATTAAGTTGTTAAAACACAATTATATACTGTCCTAATGTTTCTACAGATATGTCAGATTGTTTAAATTAAATCTCGGAATTTGCACCCTCGCATAAAATGAAGTTGCGATCATTGTGACATCTAGACTGGCCAATCTGTAGGCCCTTTGTTGTTTTCATTCCCTTAACAATGAATGTATTTCTGACAATAATATTGCTGTGTCATCTGTTGTGGTTTTTGATAATTATCAGATATCAGTGGAGCAGCAGATATGTCAGAGATTGTAATATATACCTATCTGATAGCTTAATGTTTCTACGTTTAAAGTCTTACGTCACTGATTTAAAAAACGCCAGAAAGACGCCATTGTTCACAAGAGCCAATCAGCAACGAAACCCTTCCGGTGACATTGTAACTGACCTAGTTTGATTAATCATATTTTAGTTTCCAAATCGTATACAGTTTGAACAATGCATACATTACACATATCAAAAGACAGAAAATGGATTGGCGTGAAAGACAAGAGTTTTATATATTAAATAAATTCTTCTCAAATTATTATTATACCATTCTTATTGAGCGCCCTTATCATATACAAAGTACACGTTCAAATGCGCTTTACATAAACATGTAACATAACACACATATAACAATAAAAATCAAAAGATTACAAAATATAGAATGCATGGTTAAAAGCATGTGATAAAAGTACGGAAACAATTATATAATTTCGATTTATACATATTTTAAATAGTACACGTAAACTGATTAGGAACATAGTACTTAAAATATGGATTGTACATTAGATATACAAAATAAGAAATTATAGATTAAAACGTAGTTAACTACATATTCGAAGACATTCAGCGTCCCCCGTTTCACTACAACTACAGTCAAATCTGTGTTAGTGGTCAACTCCATTAAGCAGCCAACCTCTATTAATCAGCCATTTTCCAGATTCCCAAATCGGTTGTTTTATTATATATTTAACCTCTATTAAGCAACCACCTGTGTTAAGCAGCCACTTTCTCTGACTCCCTTGGCTGGCTGCTTAAGACAGGTTTGACTACTGTTGCTATCCGTTTCACCAACATTTGTGTAGATTAACATCCACTGGAATTGGATATCGTGCCACTTGACAAACGAACCTTTATTTTGGAAATCCCAAATCAGATGGTTTAAATGACATGCGTATATATGACTCCCCACAAAGTCCATTAAAGCTTTCATTTTGTGGTCTGTAGTTACGAGCATAATTATTTGATGACATTAGACTATTTAGATAACTGCTTAAGTTTGCGTATCTATTCCCATGCATTTTAACTTTTTATTTTAATACCAAAAATGTACATTTAATTTATCGGGCTATATACAGTCCTTTTATTGCAATATAATTCAAATATAACAAGGTAATCACCAATTCGTCGTTACTGGATTGGAATGTGTTTTTATTAGTTTGAGGGTATGACCGCCATCGTTTACTCAGCTAATTAATGACCGAAAGTGGTTGGCCATAGGGGGGGGGGTGAAAGGTTGTAAATGTTATGTCTGGCGTGTTAGTTGACATCTTATACTCGTCTCTAATGGCCTGTGATTGTTGGTGGCTTGCACAGTTATATCTCTGACGTGATCGCTCGAAGTCTTTATCGGCAACTGATCTTGCCTAAGTTCAGGGTATATGAGCATATACTACCGGCCGCTGGTGACATTCCATGAGCCACAATGTTTTCAGCTTAAAAACAATGTTTTAGCCATAATGTTTACACTACCCTTTTTGCCATTTTCATCGATTTTATTTTATCTTCTTTACCCCTCCATTGAGTGATTTCACGACGAGTGATTTTTACCTTTACATCGGCACACCCATATTTGGAATACCACACTGTTCAATATATATTTCGCTGGTAGTCTTACCGTGTGTTAAGAAAGTAAACATAATTAAATGGTGTAACTTGTCGAAGAATAATTACCTCCATAATTTATTTCTGCGTCTTGTACACATCCATTGAGCATTACAATCGTACTGAACGCGCAGCTTCCGGTGCGTGTTCTGTTTTATTTTAAGAATTGTGCATTCTGTTTTATTTTAAGAATCGTGAGGCAATGGGAATGTGTATTTTAAGGGTTATAGACCCGAAACTATCATGTTTTATTTACGGCACCGTTATTCTATCAAAATACTTCGCAACTACATTGAAGCGTAAATATAAAACAATATCGCGTGGGTTTCTTAGCATTTTGGCATCAATATGATATGTTCTTGTTCCGAGACGATTTTAGAGATTTTACAATTATATAGATATTAATAGGCAACCCACGTATAATTTTACACATACACTTATGTTTTCGTCAATGTTGGACTATTGTGTTACCGTACGTTACATGTTTAGCTGATATATCACCGGGATCTACGGCTCCAGCTCATTGCAATAGGCAGCCATGTATAACAGCAGAGCAATTAAATTGTAACATACACCAACATACTAGAATGTGTTGCACCCGAAATTTGTATCTAAATTTGTATCTAAGTCTGTTATCTATATTAATATTAATAATAAATAAACACTACTATATTAATGATAATAATAAGCACTTTATTTAATATTCTAACGGGGTTATTCCCATGTAACGAATACGTCAATAATGAAGGAAATCGCGTGAATACTGAACAGGAAGTTGCAAGCAACAGGTCACGTAATACCACAAAGAGAAGTTGCTAACGCATGGTAAAAACATCGGCAATCCAAATGAGGAAATAATAGTTGTCTTGTCGTTGTTTATCGGCGAATAAAACACAGTTTGGAGTTGGTAGGAATAAACCAATTAGCCCTACAACATGTGTGGTTAATTCATTCGCATCAGAACTCCAATAATAAATGTGTGTGCTATTTTGTCAGGGGAGCAAATTCAACAGCCATACAATAGACCGGCTCTAGTCGTTCTTTATTGCAGATTTAACAACGGTAGATTTGTTCCTTGTTATGGGAGCAAAATATCAAGTAGTGTTAGAATAGTAACTGTGCGATAACAGATGAATGTACACAAAGCAAAACTATCTGCTTGAACTTGCTTTACCCCATTGCCATGTAAGCTTTATCCAGTTGCCATGTAAGTTTTACCCCGTTGTCATGTAAGCTTTACCCCGTTGCCATGTAGCCATGTAAGTTTTACCCCATTGACAGGTAAGCTTTACCCCGTTGCCATGTAAGTTTGACCCCGTTACCATGTAAACTGTATCCCATTGCCATGTAAGTTTTACCCCGTTACCATGTAAACTTTATCCCGTTGCCATGTAAATTTTACCCCGTTGCCAGGTAAGCTTTTGCCCCGTTGCCATGTAAGCAATCATTAATCCAGCTGTCGTATTGTACCACCGGACTGTGGGAGTGAATGTAAATTAAAGGGTCTAGTATGCCACTCTGTATCCTACTACAATATTTCATTTTGACCATAAATGCTGTACCCTAATACTATTCCATTTAGACCAACTATGATGCACCCTATGGGAAGTTATGATATCATATTTAATTTTCTATGCGTTAATGCAATATTTCATTTAAACCATACATTCTATCCCCTGATATATTTCTGTCTATGTCTTTTATTTTCTCAAGTACATCTCAAATTATAATATCAATTCAACATTTTCTCAAAGTTACTACCTTGAAGTTCATAAACATTACTCATGCATACTATTGTTGGATATCATGCCTTGGCAGCATGTACAATCTATGTGGTCAGAGAAATAGACTAGAAGCTGTGCCTAGTTGGATAGCATGCCTTGGCAGCATGTACAATCTATGTGGTCAGAGAAATAGACTAGAAGCTGTGCCTAGTTGGATAGCATGCCTTGGCAGCATGTACAATCTATGTGGTCAGAGAAATAGACTAGAAGCTGTGCCTAGTTGGATAGCATGCCTTGGCAGCATGTACAATCTATGTGGTCAGAGAAATAGACTAGAAGCTGTGCCTAGTTGGATAGCATGCCTTGGCAGCATGTACAATCTATGTGGTCAGAGAAATAGACTAGAAGCTGTGCCTAGTTGGATAGCATGCCTTGGCAGCATGTACAATCTATGTGGTCAGAGAAATAGACTAGAAGCTGTGCCTAGTTGGATAGCATGCCTTGGCAGCATGTACAATCTATGTGGTCAGAGAAATAGACTAGAAGCTGTGCCTAGTTGGATAGCATGCCTTGGCAGCATGTACAATCTATGTGGTCAGAGAAATAGACTAGAAGCTGTGCCTAGTTGGATAGCATGCCTTGGCAGCATGTACAATCTATGTGGTCAGAGAAATAGACTTGAAGCTGTGCCTAGTTGGATAGCATGCCTTGGCAGCATGTACAATCTATGTGGTCAGAGAAATAGACTAGAAGCTGTGCCTAGTTGGATAGCATGCCTTGGCAGCATGTACAATCTATGTGGTCAGAGAAATAGACTAGAAGCTGTGCCTAGTTGGATAGCATGCCTTGGCAGCATGTACAATCTATGTGGTCAGAGAAATAGACTAGAAGCTGTGCCTAGTTGGATAGCATGCCTTGGCAGCATGTACAATCTATGTGGTCAGAGAAATAGACTAGAAGCTGTGCCTAGTTGGATAGCATGCCTTGGCAGCATGTACAATCTATGTGGTCAGAGAAATAGACTAGAAGCTGTGCCTAGTTGGATAGCATGCCTTGGCAGCATGTACAATCTATGTGGTCAGAGAAATAGACTAGAAGCTGTGCCTAGAAGGAATATAGATGCATGTATATCAGTCACCTGATATATTTCATTAAATAAAACTTTATTTATTTTGCAACGATTGCGAAGTAAGTTCTATCAACATATATTAATCACTCTCGTTGGCGCGGGCGGATGAAAGCGTATATATGATCATTCGTGTGGGAGGAAACCGGAGTACCCGGAGAAAACCCACCTGTCCGATTTGACGACCACCGTACCATCTCACATTCTTCCCAGTCCGAGGATCGAACCGGGATGCATTGTGGAGAAGCGAGCGCGCTAACCACTGCGCTAATCGGACAGCCTTACAGTTCATTGTTACGGTCATTAAGAATCTATGAGTGTGCGGCATGAATTTGTATGCACATTTATGACGTATGTATACATGTACCTGAATTAGAATATGCGGTATATGCATGCGGTATATGCAGGTACTTTAAATCAGAAATGAAACATCCAACATCGCTGCTTACTACTGATATCCCAATCTATTGTTGATAAATGTCGGCTCAATGCCCCTCCATTTTACCAATCAATATTGCATTTAATATCCAATCCCATAGCCGCAGTTCGTGCTTTATCAAAACGTAATCAAGAATTCAGATCGATCAGTTCTTTTTATAAAAATCTTCTTTTTTTTAAGTGCATCCGCAAAGATTTTAATTTTGAAAATAAGATTAATGTGTTTTTACTGAAGATAAGACTTGGCCGGTTGCCCTTTTCCCTATTTATTTTGTAGTAAGCACTTTGGTTTTGTGGAGACGAAAAGCTTGAATGAAATCATATCAGAAGATTAATTTATCGGTTTGCAAAATGTCTCATTGACACGGGTCGCTTTGTAATTTGAGATAGGTTTAGTTTAGATAAGAAAAATAGCTGTGTTACGACTCCTTAAAAGTTCATTCAATCCAATGAAAGTTTCGTTTACCGACACATACATATAAAGCGCTTTGATTATCATGAATACTATGGATAATACCCAGTCCCGGTATACCCAGTCCCGGTATATCTAGTCCCGGTATATCCAGTCCCGGTATACCCAGTCCCGGTATATCTAGTCCCGGTATACCCAGTCCCGGTATATCTAGTCCCGGTATATCTAGTCCCGGTATATCTAGTCCCGGTATATCTAGTCCCGGTATACCCAGTCCCGGTATATCTAGTCCCGGTATACCCAGTCCCCCAGTCCCGGTATATCTAGTCCCGGTATACCCAGTCCCGGTATATCTAGTCCCGGTATATCCAGTCCCGGTATATCTAGTCCCGGTATATCCAGTCCCGGTATATCCAGTCCCGGTATATCTAGTCCCCCAGTCCCGGTATACCCAGTCCCGGTATATCTAGTCCCCCAGTCCCGGTATATCTAGTCCCCCAGTCCCGTATATCTAGTCCCGGTATACCCAGTCCCGGTATATCTAGTCCCCCAGTCCCGGTATATCTAGCCCCGGTATACCCAGTCCCGGTATATCTAGTCCGGTATACCCAGTCCCCCAGTCCCGGTATATCTAGTCCCGGTATACCCAGTCCCCCAGTCCCGGTATATCTAGTCCCGGTATACCCAGTCCCCCAGTCCCGGTATACCCAGTCCCGGTATATCCAGTCCCCCAGTCCCGGTATATCTAGTCCCGGTATACCCAGTCCCCCAGTCCCGGTATATCTAGTCCCGGTATACCCAGTCCCCCAGTCCCGGTATATCTAGTCCCGGTATACCCAGTCCCCCAGTCCCGGTATATCTAGTCCCGGTATACCCAGTCCCGGTATATCTAGTCCCGGTATACCCAGTCCCCCAGTCCCGGTATATCTAGTCCCGGTATACCCAGTCCCGGTATATCTAGTCCGGTATATCCAGTCCCCCAGTCCCGGTATATCTAGTCCCGGTATACCCAGTCCCGGTATATCTAGTCCGGTATACCCAGTCCCGGTATATCTAGTCCCGGTATATCCAGTCCCGGTATATCCAGTCCCGGTATATCTAGTCCCGGTATACCCAGTCCCGGTATATCTAGTCCCCCAGTCCCGGTATATCTAGTCCCGGTATACCCAGTCCCGGTATATCCAGTCCCGGTATACCCAGTCCCCCAGTCCCGGTATACCCAGTCCCGGTATATCTAGTCCCGTATACCCAGTCCCGGTATATCCAGTCCCGGTATACCCAGTCCCCCAGTCCCGGTATACCCAGTCCCCCAGTCCCGGTATATCTAGTCCCGGTATACCCAGTCCCGGTATATCCAGTCCCGGTATACCCAGTCCCCCAGTCCCGGTATATCTAGTCCCGGTATACCCAGTCCCGGTATATCCAGTCCCGGTAATATCTAGTCCCCCAGTCCCGGTATATCTAGTCCCGGTATATCTAGTCCCGGTATACCCAGTCCCGGTATATCCAGTCCCGGTATATCCAGTCCCGGTATATCTAGTCCCGGTATATCTAGTCCCGGTATATCTAGTCCCGGTATATCTAGTCCCGGTATATCCAGTCCCGGTATACCCAGTCCCAGTCCCGGTATATCCAGTCCCGGTATATCCAGTCCCGGTATATCTAGTCCCGGTATATCCAGTCCCGGTATATCCAGTCCCGGTATATCTAGTCCCGGTATACCCAGTCCCGGTATACTCAGTCCCGGTATATCCAGTCCCGGTATATCCAGTCCCGGTATATCCAGTCCCGGTATATCCAGTCCCGGTATATCCAGTCCCGGTATATCTAGTCCCGGTATATCCAGTCCCGGTATATCCAGTCCCGGTATATCTAGGAGCATTACCTCGCTCCTGATTAACCGAGATCGTATGAACACTGGCGATTCACCTATGTGAGTACTGGGCTCGAGATTATAAAACTGTTCCCAAATCTCAAACTCAATATCAACCTTCTGATTGGTTGAACTGAGTGCAAATTTCAGAATCAACCAATCATATAATTTGAACCTTGAGTTTGTGATTTGAATAAAGTTTTACAACCTCGGAGCCAGAAGAACCACGGCGCTGTGTTTATGTTTCATAAACGTAAGTCGTCAGCAATAACAAATGCCTTTGATAACGTGGCATATAGCCATATAACAATATACTGCATCTTATGTGTGTACATGATGTACTCGGAAATTACGATAAGCTAAATTGAACTCTTTTATTACTTATATACGCACGGAGTAACGGAAGTGTACGCATACAAATCATAGGACGGAATAACAGAAAGTGTACACACACAAATCATAGGACGGAATAACAGAAAGTGTACACACACAAATCATAGGACGGGGTAACGGAAAGTGTACACACACAAATCATAGGACGGAATAACAGAAAGTGTACACACACAAATCATAGGACGGAATAACAGAAAGTGTACACACACAAATCATAGGACGGGGTAACGGAAAGTGTACACACAAATCATAGGACAGAGTAGCGGAATGCAGGCAGCATGGGAGTCCGAAAATGTAATACTATATTCTTGAAAAGGAAATTTACTGGCAAGCGACCTGTGTGAACAATAACCTATTGACAGAGCGATGTCTATCTAAGGTTTTGATCCACATAAAAGCAGACTTTAACGTTCCTAAAAACGTAAGAATTTTAATGAATTATGCTGCTCGTTCCTTCTCTATACAGCTTGTAAATTAACGACTTAATAACGGTTTGAACAGATGTTCCTTCAAGCATCTATAATAACTTTTCCGGCCTGTATATCGTGTTGCTATATTCACCTAGCTTCATCTTCCAGTCTTACATCGCTACAATTGTTTACATCTTCGTTTATGTTCCCCAAGAATCAAAGACAGTTTAATATGTTTTCAAGAGATCTCTGATAGATAGTTTTTTCACGGACATTTGCAAGGAGTATCTCGTCTGGATTCGATTAGTACCTACTGACGCCGATGCATCAATTTGTCAAGATTATATATTTTACCTTTCGTTCAAGGCGTATGTTTTCTGTCGTATGTTAACAACATCCACGTAATAACTTCCATGTAAAGTAGGTTCGGCGCATAGTTTAATTTAATTGATGAGTCTTAATTGTTGTTTTGGTGTTATAAGATTTATGCAGTTGTACTGATACATATCGAGTATGATGATACAACGCTGACGCCAAGTTTGTCTTTAATGTTTATATTAGCTATTGATAACACGTTAGCGATGACACGTTACTGTTTTATAGCTTTGCATGGGATGATGGTATGTTGGCTTTTTCAGTCGACAAGTGTTTTCTGGTGCAGGCCGTTGTCTAACGTTTGTAAAACTTGTGCCCCAAACCATTTGTATTTTCATGCTATGTATTATACCTTTATGTGTATGACATATTTACTATTGATTTGCAATAAAATATGATTAAATAAGAATGTAGTCAGTCGCTAGCTTGGGAACAGGCGTTGATATAGTTTGCCTGGTCAGTCATATAAATATATTTTAATATCGAAATCATTAATTGGGCCGTATTGAGTTTCTGATAATATGTCATTTTGCCAGATGTAAATTGGTGAAAAATCGACAGGCTGGAACCCAGGCTAGTCAGTCCCATAAAATAGTTCTCATCGGTTCTTGATTTTTGGCTCAACTAGGCCGAATGAACGAAAACATTTCAACGTGAAGATTTAGATTAGTTTCTGTAGTGGATGTTTGGGAATATGTCATATAATACTGTTGTTTTGTAGTACTGTATTAATACCGGGTGTGGCTAGTGGCTGTATACAACTGTATATTATAAGAAGTGTGTGTTTCTGAGAATGATTCTGAGGTTTCGGCGTTCTGATTCTTAGCATATTGATGTTAGCTTGAAGAGACATAGACGCAATCAGTATGTTGGTTTACAATATATAGTTTGAACCTACACTGTTGATGATTATTTTGTTTTATTGTTTTTTTTATTACATGTTTGGTAGAATGGTACTTGCAGACCTGTTGCCCATATGAGCGACGCCTCCTGAAGAGATTAGTCATTTTAGATTTTTGGAGGATAGTGCAATGGTAGGCCTACAGACAGAAACCCATCCCAGAATCTCCTCTGGTTCTTTTATGTGCACGGTGGTAAAGCACCGACACGAGACCTCAGTTTAAAGTCCCATCTGAAAGACTGTTAATTTTATTATGGTCAGACGGGGGATCGAACCTGCGATCCATGGATTACCAGTCCAGCGTGTTAACCATTGGACGACAGATCTGTGAAATAGTCGTGCTAAAGTAAAGTGTCATGTGTGTTATTTACGTTTATTTATCGTCGCTACCGGTTGCCCATATGAGCGAAGCCTCCAGAAGAGACTAGTCATTTTAGATTGTTGGAGGATAGTGCATGATACAGACGTGTTAACCACTGGACTACAGATCCGTCTGGTGAATTCTAAAATTAATAAATTAACTAAATGTTTGATTTTGTGATATTTGTTGTTCCATTGAGTTTCCCCACTAACGATTGTTGAGGGTAAAAGAATACAGACCCGCATCAGGCGCTACGTTACACGTGCAGCAATCCATTTCTCGATATTGTCATTCATCTGTATTTTAAAGCTGATTTACTAAAATAAATTCGTTCAAAGTTTGAAAAAGGCTGCCATCTCATTGGACCAAAAATAATTTCAAACACTAAACGACATTATAATTGCGGGCCGTTGTCTAATGTTGTTAAAACGAGTGGCCCACACTATTTGTATGTTCATGCTATGTATTGTGCCTGTATATGTATGACATATGTAATATTGATTTGCAATAAAATTTGGTTAAATAAAATATAATGTTGAACACCCTTCGTACTAAAAATAAATTCGTTCAAAGTTTGAAAAAGGCTGCCATCTCATTGGACCAAAAATAATTTCAAACACTAAACGACATTATAATTGCGGGCCGTTGTCTAATGTTGTTAAAACGAGTGGCCCAAACTATTTGTATGTTCATGCTATGTATTGTGCCTGTATATGTATGACATATGTAATATTGATTTGCAATAAAATTTGGTTAAATAAAATATAATGTTGAACACCCTTCGTACTAACGAACAGTTGCACTCCTTTGATGTTACAGTTAAATAAAAACGCACGGTTAATTCTCTGTGTAGGTCAACATTAGCATTAGCATGATTCACACTAAAAAGGTAATAACTGCCCGTTTGAAGTCAACGTAAAACGGTTATTTGCACAACTTTAAATAGTGCACTTTAAGTTTATCTGTTTAAATGCTGTTTTAAAAGTCGGTTATAGCGAGATCTACATTTACGCTGATCATGTTACTTTATTTGTGCGATACAAATGCTTAATACAAGGTAAAACGAAATTGAACGAGGTGTAATGTGCGTGTATGTATATAGTATAGGACCTATTGTGTTGCTTGGCCACTCCGTCTCGACCGTGTGTGTGACACATTAACTTAGTTTGGTTAAGCGCCCTTTTCTGTGTCATTTTACATTCACAATTTGCATACACTTATCTGAATGAGAGACATCGGTCAGTTACCGCCCCTGAGTACTCCCGAAAAGTACTAAGTGTTTTCCTCGAAAAGTAGATAGCTCATACTAGGTGTTTTCCTCGATAAGTAGATAGCTCATACTAGGTGCTTTCCTCGAAAAGTAGATAGCTCATACTAGGTGCTTTCCTCGATAAGTAGATAGCTCATATTAGGTGCTTTCCTCGATAAGTAGATAGCTCATACTAAGTGTTTTCCTCGATAAGTAGATAGCTCACACTAGGTGCTTTCCTCGATAAGTAGATAGCTCATACTAAGTGTTTTCCTCGAAAAGTAGATAGCTCATACTAAGTGTTTTCCTCGAAAAGTAGATAGCTCATACTAAGTGCTTTCCTCGATATGTAGATAGCTCATACTAAGTGCTTTCCTCGATAAGTAGATAGCTCATACTAAGTATTTTCCTCGATAAGTAGATAGCTCATACTAGGTGCTTTCCTCGATAAGTAGATAGCTCATACTAAGTGTTTTCCTCGATATGTAGATAGCTCATACTAAGTGTTTTCCTCGATAAGTAGATAGCTCATACTAAGTGTTTTCCTCGATAAGTAGATAGCTCATACTAGGTGCTTTCCTCGATAAGTAGATAGCTCATACTAAGTGTTTTCCTCGATAAGTAGATAGCTCATACTAGGTGCTTTCCTCGATAAGTAGATAGCTCATACTAAGTGTTTTCCTCGATAAGTAGATAGCTCATACTAGGTGCTTTCCTCGATAAGTAGATAGCTCATACTAAGTGCTTTCCTCGATAAGTAGATAGCTCATACTAAGTGCTTTCCTCGATAAGTAGATAGCTCATACTAAGTGCTTTCCTCGATAAGTAGATAGCTCATACTAAGTGCTTTCATCGATAAGTAGATAGCTCATACTAGGTGCTTTCCTCGATAAGTAGATAGCTCATACTAAGTGTTTTCCTCGATAAGTAGATAGCTCATACTAAGTGTTTTCCTCGATAAGTAGATAGCTCATACTAGGTGTTTTCCTCGATAAGTAGATAGCTCATACTAAGTGTTTTCCTAGAAAAGTAGATAGCTCATACTAAGTGTTTTCCTCGAAAAGTAGATAGCTCATACTAAGTGCTTTCCTCGAAAAGTAGATAGTTCATACTAAGTGCTTTCCTCGATAAGTAGATAGCTCATACTAAGTGCTTTCCTCGATAAGTAGATAGCTCATACTAAGTATTTTCCTCGATAAGTAGATAGCTCATACTAAGTGTTTTCCTCGATAAGTAGATAGTTCATACTAAGTGTTTGCCTCGATAAGTAGATAGCTCATACTAAGTGTTTCCTCGATAAGTAGATAGCTCATACTAAGTGTTATATCATTTTTTTCCTTTGCTCAACATGCTAGCAATTTTATTCCACTATCTCTTCTTATGATTAAATCACTGTAGAAGGTAAATTACTGTATCTCGACCGATCTCCTACAGTATATGCAGTAGGTACGTATTTGTAAACCAATGTTATTAGTTAATTAACACGATTTTGATAAACTCATATTTATCATACCGCAACATCTGGTTAGGGAACAACAGCAAAGACAAAGGACCTATTTACATTTTGTGATAACTCAGACTTTATCTGCCAAGGAAGGTAATAGAAAATAAGAGATGTCTGTCACTGCATTTATATAGTACGGCTACTAGTTAACCAATGTGACTTTATCTGCCAAGGAAGGTAATAGCAACTAAGAGATGTCTGTCACTGCATTTATATAGTACGGCTACTAGTTAACCAATGTGTACGTCCGATAGCCGCATCATACTACTATGTAATTATATTGTTTATAATACGCGCTATGTGAAACGGTACCATATGTAGGTGTGACGTTCAGAAGTGACATCAATAGCGTATGTCGATATTTTAGCGCCGCAAAATGTACATCACCAATTTATTGTGTTTAAATTTTTAGGGAATACGATTTTTATACTGCTGTTTAATAAAAAGTATTCTATTTTCAATTTCGGTCAAAACTCGTTGCGTTGTTGTTCAGTGTCGCTGATTGACCTTTGACTTATTATAAAAGTGTTATGCTTATTTCTAACATGATTTTAGGAACACAATTCTAATTGATCAAGGCTGTCCGATTAGCGCGCTCGCTTCTCACCAATGCAACCCGCGTTCGATCCTCTGACCGGGAAGTATGTGAGATGGTACGATGATCGCCTAATCGGACAGGTGTGTTTTCTCCGGGTACTCCGGTTTCCTCCCATACGAATGACCACATTTACGCTTTCATCCGCGCCAACGAGAGTGATTAATATAAGTTGTTAAAACTTGCTTCGCAATCTTTGTAAAATAAATAAAGTTTAAACTAAACATTGATCAATTCGTTTTTAAAAAAATATTTTGCTGATTTAGAAAATGACTAATTTTTCAGAAATTAATAACATGGGTTTCGGTCATATATATATATATACAGATCTAGCACGTATTTGCGATGTGAGCCATTAACTATAATGCTGTTCTCAGTGGTATCGGTTCGTTTCTAATGTTTGCAAAACATTTGGTTTATCTCTGTCAGCGCCGAATAAATTCAGACCATGTACAAACATCGCATCTCATCAGTATCTATGTTGTTTGCTATTCGGACAGGTGCTTCAGCCTTTTGTTTACTTTTAAATGACAGTAAACATCATTGTGAGTAAATTGTCACATTCCAATGAAATCATCACTTTATAGTAAATTCATACACCATTGATTCGTGTATATATATAGGCTGGCATAATTTGCATCCGGTCTGACCCTAATAAAATTAAGTCTTTCAGATGGGACATTAAACCGAGGTCTCGAGTCGGTGCTGTACATCGAGCACGTAACATAACCAGCAGAGACTCTGGAATTGGTCTCTGTCTGTATCATTGTACTATTCTCCAAAAATCTAAAATGACTAATCTCTTCAGGAGGCGTCGCTCATAAGGGCAACCGGTAGCGACGATAAATAAACGTAAAACACACACAGTGCATCAAACGCAAACGAAAGGCGAGAAAATAAATCTACCACCTCCACAGAGAGTCTCGTTCTTGGCACGTATCTTCAGCCGTCGGGTGGGATTTCCTTATCTCCAACTATCGGAGGTGCTAAATTCGTTTGTGTAAAATAACAGACACATCGTGTTCAGTTAATAATTCATTTCCGTGCATTCTAATATAACCTTCATTATGATATATAGACATTGAGAGTTTTACTGCCGATGTTCTCTATTGGAATAAATATGCATCCAGCTCCGTTAACAGCAAGATGCATTATGCTGGTTTTGCTCAATTTATCTTCTTTATGCAGCATTTATCCTTACTACAAAACTTTAGTTTGAAAATAGAAATTTTGTTTGAAAATAGAAAATAAGAGAAGAAAGCTGACGCCGGTGAAGGGTGTGTATTTATTTCGTTTTAGTGATTTTGTGAAAACAGCAAAGCGTCTGGAAACGTTACCAGATTTGTATTATTTTGCAAAATTAGATTAGACCGATTGTAATTAAGATAGTTTAAGGCATTAGTTTAGGGAAATGTTTATCAGGTAATTTAGATTTCACTGTTGCTCACAATGTTACTGAAGGTTTTTTTTTATATTTTTAAGATTGTGGAATTTTAACCGTTTTAATGGTTGCAAAAATATTCTGCATTTCTAGCATACTTATGTCTTAAATTGACGATACCTCCATTGAATATTTACAATTCCTGTATGTGTTATCCCAACTGTGTCTGTAATGAGAGACATCGGTCAGTTATTGCCCCTGAATACACCATAAAAGTAGAAGAAAATCTGTATCTTGGTCAATGAGAGACATCGGTCAGTTATTGCCCCTGAATACTCCCTAAAAGTAGATAGGTCCTATTAAGTGTTTTCCTCTGTTTTATCGTTGTTTCCTTTGTACAATATGCTAGCAACGTTAGTCCACTATCGCTTCTTATGAGAGTATTTAAGTTATTATTGCTCGATATTTCGCTTACAGTATATGCAATGTGTACTTATTTGTAAAAGCATGTTATTAGTTAATTAACACGATTTTGATAAAATCATATTTATCATACCGCATCATCTGGCTAGGGAACAACAGTAAAAACAAAGGATTCTAACTTAAAGGACCTATTCACATTTTGGAATAAATCATACTTTATCTGCCAAGGGAGGTAATAGAAAATTAGATGTCTCTCATTGCGTGTGTCTATATAATTACTGAGTTGCGCGGCTACCAATTAGCACAACCACTCGTTTCCTTCATTTCTTTTTATGGCCCCAACCACGAAGCGATGTGGTAGGTGGATACATGACTTAATGGCATTCATCTGTACCTTCGTCCATCATTTTTATGTCTCCTAAATCCTCGAAAGATGTTCATGGAAATTGGGCCAAACATTTACCACTTCGTGACGACATGTAGACAATCATGTTCCAACCGACCACCTATGCGAAAAGGTATATGTGATGTGTTGTGTCAATCCTTATACCTCCATAAACCGCTAAGCGGATGCTCCTGAAACCCGGATCAATTGTTCAGCATAAACACGTATGTTCGATCAGCCACGAACAAACGGTACAAAAACGGCTTTCAATAAACTAATTTCTTTTGTTTCGTGGATTGAACATAACACACTTCTGTAGAATCTGAATAATTCAAACCTGGTAATAGTGCGATAAAATCTCGTCTCCAAATACACCTGTGCATTACCGACTGTGTAACTGTGCATGAAATAAAGCAATTTAAATAACTCTTTAAGTAACTGTTGATGTTAATTGATAGGTAAGCAACGCAAGTCGTACTTTCAAGCTGTCAACATTTCTACTGATTAGAGCAAGTTTTGACATCTTGACTACATTGTATTTTTATAATTATTAATATTCAGTACGATGTACGTTTGCAATTGTCCCATAATAGTGTTCAAACTCTTCGCATATTCTTCTTTATTGACCGATGATGTATGAAACGTTATTCGCAATATCGTCACTTGCAAACATATATAAGTATACTAAAATTTGTGGAATAACATCGCATAGTGTTTCTGTGTAGAACCAAAACAGACTGCACCCGGAGTTCCCTCGTGTTTGGCGCAACTTTACTTAGTAGTGGCTTTTACTTAACCCACCTCAGTCAATGTTAAATATTCCGAATTTAACCGAAACAGTATGCATTCATATGTTTGTGTATTTAGAATACCAACACGATGCATTGATCTCTCATTTGATGCAGAGTGTAATGATATTTGACTTCCGTCTGTTGCTGTCAATATCACCTTTCTGACTGCAGCAAAAATGTCGTCATCACTCATAAGCATATCCATTGAATTTAATAGGATATGTATTTAGAATATGCCACTTTAATTACCATACGATTTAGCGACAATGCTAATAGCATATATCTGGAAGAGGAAAAGCGAGCAAACATCTGATATGGCATGCATTTCAACTTCATCGTCATCATATCTACATGCTTAGACATTAGATAGTTAGCATCTGACATGTAGTTTGATGACCATGGCATCATCTACTTCCGCTATTCCCAGCATGCATTTCAACTTTATCGTCATATCTACATGCTTAGACATTAGATAGTGAACATCTGACATGTAGTCTGTGACCATGACATCATCTACTTCCGCTATTCCCAGCATGCATTTCAACTTTATCGTCATATCTACATGCTTAGACATTAGATAGTGAACATCTGCCATGTAGTCTGATGATCATGGCATCATCTACTTCCGCTATTCCCAGCATACATTTCAACGTTATCGTCATGTTTATATGGCTTCTTAGACACGTGGTCTGAGAACATTGGAAGTCATCTACTTTTGCTATATTCGCACCTTTACGGAAGTTAACCCGGACACTATTCACCTGTTAAACTGTTCTAGTTCTGACATTATTCAAGTAATATGTTGTAGAGCATAGTAATAGTGTTTCAAATACACCTCCATTGTTCACATTTATACTTCGTGTTCCTGATTCGACATTGTTGAAATATATAGATCGTGTTTCCAATCCGACATTGTTCAATGTTTTTATTCGGGTTGCTGATCCGACTTTGTTCAAATTTCTTTCGGGTTGCTGGTCCAACATTGTTCAAATTATGTATTCGGGTTGCTGGTCCCACATTGTTCAAATTATGTATTCGGGTTGCGACATTGTTCAAATTATGTATTCGGGTTGCTGGTCCCACATTGTTCAAATTATGTATTCGGGTTGCTGGTCCGACATTGTTCAAATTTGTATTCGGGTTGCTGGTCCGACATTGTTCAAATTTGTATTCGGGTTGCTGGTCCCACATTGTTCAAATTATGTATTCGGGTTGCTGGTCCCACATTGTTCACATTTGTATTTCGGGTTCCTCATATGATAGTTGACATTGTGTATCTGACACGTTTTTAAGAAAGATACTTTTTTCGAAATATTAACTCTTGTCCCATACCTAAGTACAGACATTTGTTTACAATATTTAGAGGTTGCCTGTCTGGTGACATTTAACGTTGATAAATGTTATCGTCTCTAATAAATGATGGTTTTTTTTTTAATCTAGGGATATAGTATGGTATTATGGATTTTTCTAAACATTATCTAAACTGTCTATACTATACAACCAACGACCTTTGCCACACATTATGAAATCCGAAACTATTCATTTTGTAAGAAATGGTTTATTGCTTCAAGACAATTGTAAACGTCGCTCCAAATCGGTTTTATATTTGACATTGAAACAATAGATTTGATTACGTGTTTGAATACATTGATTCGTCAAAGCGGGAGGTATAAGTTCGGGTTATGACTAACTGGTTTGAATGGTATTTGTAGATGTGTTTAAAACATAATTGACTGCCAATGTTTGTCATTGACGGGGCGTGTGACATTGTCATTCCTAAATGAACAAGCGATTTACTCTGTTAAATTTGTTAATTAAGGATAGGGATTTACAGTGTGTGTTATCATAGTTCGTCTCGGCTCCATGGCATGACAGAATAAACCTATCCACGTCATCAGGGTTCCAGCATGAAGTATGAGTACGGACTATCAATTTACCAGGGATACAGCATGAACTCAAATATTAAATCACCCACCCATCAGGATTCCAACATGGAATAACAATGCTGACCGCCACCAATATACGTAATAAGGTTTCCAACGAAAACTAACAGTGCAAACCAACATAGGCCATCAGGGTTTCAACACGAAATATTGAAATAACGACGTATACCAACGCATGCCATTAGGGTGTCAACATAAAATGACAGTGCAAATCAACCTTCGCCACCAGGGTTCCACCGCAAATCAACCTTCGCCACCAGGGTTCCACCGCAAAGCAACCTATGCCATCAGGGTTCCACCGCAAAGCAACCTATGCCATCAGGGTTTCAATTATACAAAATACCAACATATGCCATATCTTCCAACATGAAATAACTCAGCAAACAGACATACGCCGTTATTGTCTCATTCACTTCAACATGCAATGGTATGCAAACTATTATTAAACTAGATTGTAGTTGTACGACAAAGTACAACATTACCTCTGACATAGAGTAATATATTAACATTACCGTTCCTGATATAACAGAGAATCTTGAAGGAATTAGCAAACGTTCAGAAGTTTCGGAATTGCATTGGTCTATTACTCGTCCGCCGGCGATATAGCCCAAAATGGTGCTGACGTATGCGTAAAACCCGAACAAACAAACATATATTACTCGTCCGCCGGCGATATAGCCTAAAATGGTGCTGATGTATGGGTAAAACCCGAACAAACAAACATATATTACTCGTCCGCCGGCGATATAGCCCAAAATTGAGCTGATGTATGCGTAAAACCCAAACAAACATATATTACTCGTCCGCCGGCGATATAGCCCATACTGGTACTGATGTATGCGTAAAACCCGAACAAACAAACACATATTACTCGTCCTGATCAATGGGCATTGAGTTCTAACTAAGGAATTCAAAATATCAGCTACTTTAAATAAACGGCCCCGACCTTAGATGTCATCTTGTTATAGAATCTGCAAAACTGAAACCTATCTATATTCACGAGAGTATGGTTTTAATTTTGGGTTTAAAGCAGCAGGAACAGCTTAGCTCATATGACGACTCTCCAGCTAGTGTTGGTGGAGGAAGATACCGGATGCTCCTCCGAGAAGTGTTAATGGCACGGAAGGGCAACCGGGTTCCGCAAGCCGTTAGTGATTAGTCAATGACATTAGCCACAGAGGCACATGGTAACCTTTCCAATGATACCAAATAACCTACACCTCGACTATAGGGGGAACGACAATGTCATATTTAGGTCTCTTATACCATCATACGTAATTAGCATCCACGAATGCATTTTCATTTGTTTATCAATTACTGCGAGGTAGTGTAGCTGGGTTTGTATAGTGTTTGTTTATTATAGTGTCACCCCTATTGAAAGGGCCAGCCATTACTGACTTACGAGACATATCTACTTCCCAAATATATAGATCTATGCATGTATATGACTGCTATAGTTCATGTTTTCGTAGAAGTATTTCTAAAGCGCATTTTGTCTGGAAATAGTTCTTCTAGCTCGTGCTTACTAACTAAAGATGCTTTAAGCAACATGATCATATTTGACCCGCCCATCTGTTTCCTGTGTGTCTAACCTTAGCGTAATGTATCCGTTTACAAATATACAAAAACACATTTGTTTAAGTTGCTATTTTCCATGCCTGTCACGTATGTTTTGCCCTTTAGGATGTGTGGGATATGTTTGTTGTGCAGTCTGGAACAGTTCATGTTTCTACATTTTGGAAGATTGACATCTATGCATATAACTGTTTATATAATGTCAGTGCAATGTAGATTTTAAGATACAATGCCTCGCATAACACGATACGCCAAACCCGGACCATATTCGCTCTATGCAAATTGTGCGTTTTTTGTATTCAACAGGATGTAATGTTTACGCCAAACCCGGACCATATTCGCTTTATGCAAATTGTGCGTTTTTTGTATTCAACAGGATGTACTGTTATCTTAAAACGTATACTTGTAATCTTCTCTATCAAGTGATAGTATTTATGTCTAGAATGTTACCCTGTTATGATATGCAATTCGTATAACACCCAAATCATCTCACCAACACCAAGTTGGCCACTAAACATAATTATTATGTATCGTCCACCTAAAGTCAGCCATTCTCACTCAAGCTGCACGCAATATGTAGCAGCGACCGCAACTGGCGGCCTTTTCCAATCAACATACTATAAATAACAACAGGAAACGAAATACTGACAACACAGACGGATCTGTAGTTACCAGTAACACACTGGACTGGTAACCCTAATAAAATTAACAGTCTTTCAGATGGACTTTAAACCGAGGTCTCGTGTCGGTGCTGTACATCATGCACGTAAAAGAACCAGACGAGACTCTGGAATGGGTCTCTGTCTGTATCATTATACTATCCTCCAAGCATATAAAATGACTAATCCGCAACTGGCGGCCTTTTCCAATCAACATACGAAAGGTCCGGAGTTCGAACCCCACTGGAACCGTTACGATTGTGCCCTTAGGCAAGGCATTTAAATTCCACGTTGCCTCTTCTCTCTCCCTCGTGGCGATGGATTCCATCAGGAATGAGGTCTCGAGAGTGATTTATATAAGTTGAAATAACTTGTTTCGCAATCGAGCTAAAATAAATTTGTATAAACTATCAACATACTATAAATAACAACAGGAAACGAAATACTGACAACACAGACGAGACGGATCTGTAGTCCAGTGGTAGCACACTGGACTGGTAACATAGTCTTTCAGATGAGACTTTAAACCGAGGTCTCGTGTCGGTGCTGTACACCGTGCACGTAAAAGAATCAGAGGAGACTCTGGAATGGGTATCTGTCTGTATCATTGCACTATCCTCCAAACATATAAAATGACTAATCTCTTCAGGAGATAAAAATACTGACACATTTTTTTATAATGTGGTCAGTATTTGGACAGATTATAGTTGCCATTATGTGGAGGCCTGGTTAACCCTTATTAGTCATCGATATGTCAAACTTGCGAATAACTTTATAATATAATATAATATAAAATAATATAACTTTAGTTTATACACATTTATTTTAGCTCGATTGCGAAACAAGTTCTTATAACTTATATTAATCGCTCTCGATACCTCATTCCTGATGGAATCGATCGCCCTGAGGGAGAGAGACGAAGCAATGTTGAATTGAGGAAAGAGGTAGCCATATAAGCAAGTTGCTTTCTCCTCAATCCTACATGTATTTTCTTATTGTGATCATTATACTATGTATATTCATTGAATAAAATATTGTTTAAACTAATGTGGAATTTAAATGCCTTGCATAGGGGCACAGTCGTAACGGCTCCAGTGGAGGCTAGAACCGTTTAACTTATAACTATGTTGGGGATAAATCACATGACATCATACACACACAAAAACGTTTCTAAACGAAATGTGTAGCGTACATTTAATTATGTATTCTTCGTTCCAGCGTGCTTTATAGGCAGCTTTTATGTCCCGATGCACTTCCAAGCTTATACAATTACCTCGTTAACGCAGCAGTAAATTTGTGGTTTTTGACCGCGTTAATTGCTTTGCGTTTTCAAATATATTACTCATGAATTTCATTACAGCTTTGTATTTAGATGTTTCATAACTTCCGTGACTTGCTGAAGCAAGTTATTAATTCCCGTGCCCTGGTAAAAAGTAAAAACCAAACTCACATTTTAAAATACGCAAATTCTTTTTCGATTATAGAGAAATAAAACATGTACTGGTACGTGCGCGTGTTATCTGTGATCAGGATGAGCGTTTGTTTTGGACTGGTAATCCAGGGATCGCAGGTTCGACCCCCCGTCTGACCCTAATAAAATTAACAGTCTTTCAGATTTGACATTAAACCGAGGTCTCGTGTCGGTGCTGTACACCGTGCACGTAAAAGAACCAGAGGAGACTCTGGAATGGGTCTCTGTCTGTATCATTGCACTATCCTCCAACATTCTATAATGACAAATCTCATCAGGAGGCCTCATATGGGCAACCGGTATCGACGATAGTTAAACGTAAAACACACAAATGCACAGTTTCTGTTTGGTGTCAGGATATATCAGTCTTGTTCGGAGTGTTTAGAGTCGGTACCTACCTGTATCGAGGTGGAGGACGGATACTTGTATATTTAATGTATCGAGGTGGAGGACGGATACTTATCTATTTAACGTATCGAGGTGGAGAACGGATACTTGTCTATTTAACGTATCGAGGTGGAGGACGGATACTTGTCTAGTTAACGTATCGAGGTGGAGGACGGATACTTGTCTATTTAACGTATCGAGGTGGAGGACGGATACTTGTCTATTTAACGTATCGAGGTGGAGGACGGATACTTGTCTATTTAACGTATCGAGGTGGAGGACGGATACTTGTCTATTTAACGTATCGAGGTGGAGGACGGATACTTGCCTATTTAACGTATCGAGGTGGAGGACGGATACTTATCTATTTAACGTATCAAGGTGGAGGACGGATACTTGTATATTTAACGTATCGAAGTGGAGGACGGATACTTGTCTATTTAACTTTACCTCTATTCATTGCACAATGTTGAATTATAAACTGTTCACCAGGATAATCTATTGTATCTTTATTACAGTTTTCAATGTTCTTTGCCACTTTATTATACAGACCGTTCCCATTCACTAATGGGTCTGACCTCGTAAACAACTCATTTATTGAAGAAGTGACTAATGGATGAAACGCATGTACACTCAATGAAGATGTTTATAATGCGAATATAAATGAAACTGTACAATAGTTTTGGTGTGTATATAAATTATGTAAGGTCAACATAATAATGACAGCCATCTTTGTGAATGATACTAATTGTCCTTACATGGGTGACGCCAACAATATAAACGACTCATTCACGAGGGTGACGTCAACACTATTAACGACTCGTTCAGGAGGGTGACGTCAACACTATGAACGACTCGTTCACGAGGGTGACGCCAACAATATTAACGACTCGTTCACGAGGGTGACGTCAACACTATGAATGATGAGGGTGACGCCAACAATATTAACGACTCGTTCACGAGGGTGACGTCAACAATATTAACGACTCGTTCACGAGGGTGACGCCAACAACATTAACGACTCGTTCACGAGGGTGACGTCAACAATATTAATGACTCATTCACGAGGGTGATGTCAATACTATTAACGACTCGTTCACCCACGTCAACAATATTAACGACTCGTTCACGAGGGCGACGTCAACAATATTAACGACGAGGGTCACGTCAACAATATTAACGACTCGTTCACGAGTAGCACGTCAACAATATTAACGACGAGGGTCACGTCAACAATATTAACGACGAGGGTCACGTCAACAATATTAACGACTCGTTCACGAGGGTCACGTCAACAATATTAACGACTCGTTCACGAGGGTCACGTCAACAATATTAACGACTCGTTCACGAACATACTTGATTACACATATGATGTAGTGCACGTGGAACATTACTAGTAATAGGCAAACAAATCTAGACCTCTCCTAATGCTATTTCATGCTGGCATACGACAAGGGGGTAATAATAACACATACTGGTATGCTGCAGGGGGTAATAATAACACATACTGGTATGCTGCAGGGGGTAATAATAACACATACTGGTATGCTGCAGGGGGTAATAATAACACATACTGGTATGCTGCAGGGGGTAATAATAACACATACTGGTATGCTGCAGGGGTAATAATAACACATACTGACATGCTGCAGGGGGTAATAATAACACATACTGGTATGCTGCAGGGGTAATAATAACACATACTGGTATGCTGCAGGGGTAATAATAACACATACTGGTATGCTGCAGGGGTAATAATAACACATACTGACATGCTACAGGGGGTAATAATAACACATACTGGTATGCTGCAGGGGGTAATAATAACACATACTGGTATGCTGCAGGGGTAATAAAAACACATACTGACATGCTGCAGGGGTAATAATAACACATACTGGTATGCTGCAGGGGTAATAATAACACATACTGACATGCTGCAGGGGGGTAATAAAAACAGTTTATAATCAGGTTTTCGTAACTTGTAACTTGTTTGTACATATGAATGAATACACGTATACGTAGATATGTCATTGTGACCTCGGTTTTTCTTTAAAGTAATCGATTGTGCAATGCAAAAGTCAAAATGTTATTATTTATAGTCGTATAAACATAGCTTACACTCCATGCTTGTCTTGCAGAATTATGTATAATTATATGCAGTTGCTTTGTGTTTATTTTCCTTGCAAACCGCCTATTTCTCAATGCAGCAGACTCGTTTAGTTTTAAATGCCACTAATAGTGTGTTTCTGGTGATGCCATGCTATATACTGACACCAAAAAGAAACGGTGCCCTTGTCTTAAAATGTAAAATTTATAATCTTTCAGAAACAAATATAGACACATTTGGTATCAAAATGTGCGAACTAGTGTGTAAATTAGTGCAATGTGCGAACTATTGTGTAAATTAGTGCAATGTGCGAACTATTGTATAAAGTAGTGCAATGTGCGAACTGTTGTGTAAATTAGTGCAATCTGCGAACTATTGTGTAAATTAGTGCAATGTGCGAACTATTGTGTAAATTAGTGCAATGTGCGAACTATTGTGTAAATTAGTGCAATGTGCGAACTATTGTATAAATTAGTGCAATGAGCGAACTATTGTATAAATTAGTGCAATGTGCGAACTATTGTATAAATTAGTGCAATGTGCGAACTATTGTATAAATTAGTGCAATGTGCGAACTATTGTATAAATTAGTGCAATGTGCGAACTATTGTGTAAATTAGTGCAATGTGCGAACTATTGTGTAAATTAGTGCAATGTGTGAACTATTGTGTAAATTAGTGCAATGTGTGAACTATGTAAAAATGCACATTTTTTTTATTAAAGTTTATTTACTTTACAACGATTGCGAAGCAACTTCTAACAACGTATATCAATCACACCCGTTGGCGCGGATGAAAGCGTATATGTGGTCATTCGTGTGGGAGGAAACCGGAGTACCCGGAGAAAACACACCTGTCCGATCTAACGGCCCTCGGGCCAATATCTCCATAGTGTGCGCCAATATCCACATATGGCCCACCGCAGCCGTTTAATAACTTCTTTATTGCATACATAGCCGTATGTTTCTTCTGCTTTTATACAATAGCAATACATAATACAACATTAAGTAATAACAAGTACAAAGCATGATAAAACAAAAGGGTTGGACCACAAGTTTTTCCAACATTAGTTAAACGGTCCGTCCCTAACGTCAGAATAATGTTTGATTAAACTAAATGACGGTTGTTTTATTGAAAATAATTACAAGATAATGATTTGAAAAAAATCCTGATTTGAAAAAAAAAAAAATGGAAATAAAAAAAAAATATACCTTGAGACTTCATCCCCCAAACCCACCCGCTGCTACCCCATGCCACGCTCAGCCATTTTACCGTCAAGAGACAGCAATCTGTCGGACAACGATTTTAGTGTTGCATCGGCAGCCATGTTTACTATGTTGTTGCTACCTGTGACACGTGGTCGTGATTCGTTCTCGGCGCGTGCCGGGCCGAAAATCGAAATATATTGCCCGCGTCGACCAGATATTTTGCTTTTCTAACATTAAATTTGTTACTATTTATAGTAACGTATGCAATACATTATAATATAGGCCAACAAAACAAATGTAAATCAAATTAACACACTTTTAAATAAAGTCTGTAATCTCGAATCAATCAACGCAACAACAAATATAGACAATGTTTGATTGTACGGCACAACGAAGTAGTATACAATTATAAAATACTTGTGCTTGTTGAAATATTTTAAAATATCGATAACATCTTTCCGGAATTGTACAAATATTTTAATGAAGTGAAGTGGATACGAATGGAAAAAGCATAATTATATCTAGTCATGTAATACAGTAGTAAAGTTAATGGCGCGTGACTGTATGAGATGTTTTGGCGGCGGTGGTTTAGATTGCAGTCCTTCGATATGTTATAGTTGACACTAATCCTAGATGAGGGCTATACTTTTAGAATTAGTTCAGCTCTTCAGGCAGCATTGCTTACTAAACCATGCACCACTCAAACACTCGGCGTATGTTTGTTGCGATCACACTGCGATGATGGTATGTTATCGTTTATTGTGCGAGTTCGTATGTCGCATACATTTTTGTACTTGGTTTTAGTAGGTCAGATTTCAACAAATCACGTGTCGGTGAAGATCCGTGGATGGATGGCAATACATATTAATTGCCTAGTAATATGTTTAATTATTTACTCGTCAGAAGTACATCATAGCGTCTGTTCTTCTTCCGCAATAGTACTTTGCAATAGTGATTTTACTATTTCTGACTTGTGTAAGAAGTGAATCTATATTTTAATACACAGTTAACCCTTCCCCCCTTAGTAGCGCCTCTAGACGCCAATGCCTATACATAGATCGACACAATAGTAGTGAAACAAGCTATAATAAAGATCGGAACAACATAGTGTATACAACCCTTAATCATTCCTAGTAACTCCAATGAAGGTGGAGTAGGCAAGTTCACAGCTTATCCAGTGCGTACAATTGGTAAATTAGAGCCAAATGTATGAAATAAAACTAGATCTCTGGGGGAAAGGGTTAAGGTACATAGAAAACTAGACACCCGTCACTCGTGAATTTACATCGCTATTGCATTTCCTTCTATGAATGTATGTGCCCGGTTTGTATCCATTTTCGTATGAATTTCCTCACTAATGATATGCAGCTGACATGCGTACTCGAAGTTACGGTCATGCGCAGTGTTGGGTAGTGTTCCTCTCGAGAAAATGCGTATCTTAGTTTATACAAATTTAATTGAGCTCGATTGCGAAACAAGTTCTTTCAACTTATATTAATCACTCTCGAGACCTCATTTCTGATGGAATCCATCGCCATGAAGGAGAAGGCGATGTGGAATTTAAATGCCTTGCCTAAGGGCACAATCGTAACGGCTCCAGTGGGGCTCGAACTCCGGACCTGCGTGTCTTACAGTTTAGGCTGTGTGTTATAGTGATGTAAATATATGTATATGAGTTGATTAGAAGCATCTTTGAAGAAATTGGCAACACTATTTCAGTTCTATTGCTAGGTTACACATTGCTATCGTTAGTTACGGTTAACCTATTTCCTGGCAATGATAGCGTTTAATGAATAGTGTTCGTACACTTTCTGGACATGTTTGCTTGTATAATCTTTGTGTGTTTTACGTTTATTTATCGTCGCTACCGGTTGCCCATATGAGCGACGCCTCCTGAAGAGATTAGTCATTTTAGATGTTGGAGGATAGTGCAATAATACAGACAGAGACCAATTCCAGAGTCTGGTTCTTTTACGTGCACGGTGTAAAGCACCGACACGAGACCTCGGTTTAAAGTCCCAGCTGAAATACTGTTAATTGTATTAGGGTCAGACGGGGGATTGAACCTGCGGACTGGGTATATGTTAAAATAGCATAACTTGCGTGTGTTTACCTCATTTTGCATTATTTATAATTGAGACCGAGATATTGTAATTGTTTCGATCACAGGTATTATACAAACACGTCTGCTTGTGTATGTATGTGTACATAAACATCATTTGTGTACATGTACGTATTTGAACAAAAGTTTGTTTGGTTTTTCGGGTTTTACGCCTGCATCAGCATCATTTTGGGCTATATCGACGGAGAGCAGCTTACCTAGCACCTTTCCTGGGCAGGCTCCAGCGGTTAACCAGTACTTGGTACACCGACCTCCGTCAGAAACTGCCAACTTTTTCATATAAATGTGACACGGCCTGAACGGGGCTCGAACCCGTGACCATCATTGGTTAACGGTTACAGTGGTATACAATTCAACGACATCGACCACTCGACCATGGAGGCGGACTCTTGAACAAACGTACCAACATACAGTCTAACATACATGTGTTCATGCGCAACATAATATTAATTATCAAATGAAATTATTTTAATTATTCATTTAATTATTAAGTCACTATTCAGTGTTGTGTCCAGTCAGTTTGGAATAAGGAAGCTCAGTGCAGTGGTGCAGACTATATACCTTATAGAGCACCCTATTGCAGGGCCATTACATGACATATACTACATAGACATAGAACTACAGACACAGTCTAAGCAATATTACATAGGTAACCCCGTTCGAAGTCTCAAATCCTCGTATAAAGACTATATAATTATTAATATAGCTAAATATAAGGCGCAGTTAGTTCATCTTCACAGGATAGCGCGTGTGTGCTGTAATAGATATCAATAAAAATGGGCAAAACCTTCCAAACTAATTTACAACATACGCCAGTTTGTAATGGGAACGTGAAAATCGCTGATTACAGAATCATGCCAAAATCAAGCATATAGATAGGTGGTAATAGTGTTATGTTCATCAGCGTAATGGCCACATTCTCAACGCTACGTGGAACTCGTAAATTTTCGACGTTATTCGATTAGTTTCGCAAATCAGTGAATTGAAATTAGGTTATTTCGAGAGTAGCTTTTTTTTGTTTTTGCCAGAAATATTTATCATTTATGTTTAATGCATGGATATACTTGTTTGACAAATTCGAGGCCACGTGCCTGTCCGGATTGTGTCTTCTATTGTAAATACAACACTACAGACGGGTCGGGTCAATAGTCCAGTGGTTATCCCATTGAACTGAATCGACCGTAATACTATTTCAGTTGGGACTTTAAACCGAGGTCTCGTGTCGGTGCTGTACACCGTGCAAGTAACAGAACCAGAGGAAACTCTGGAATGGATATCTGTCTGTATCATTGCACTATCCACCAAAAATCTAAACTGACTAATTTCTTCAGGAGGCGTCGCTCATATGGGCAACCGGTAGCGACGATAAATAAACGTAAAACACACATACACCTGTCCAAGTTACAATACTGTTCATATTGATACTGTATGTTCCGTGTGTGTATGTTGTTGGACCGTGTGTGTATGTTGTTGATCTGTGAGTGTATGTTGTTGGACTGTGCGTGTATGTTGTTGGACTGTGCGTGTATGTTGTTGGACTGTGCGTGTATGTTGTTGGACTGTGAGTGTATGTTGTTGGACTGTGCGTGTATGTTGTTGGACTGTGCGTGTATGTTGTTGGACTGTGCGTGTATGTTGTTGTTGGACTGTGCGTGTATGTTGTTGTTGGACTGTGCGTGTATGTTGTTGGACTGTGCGTGTATGTTGTTGGACTGTGAGTGTGTGTTGTTGGACTGTGCGTGTATGTTGTTGGACTGTGCGTGTATGTTGTTGGACTGTGCGTGTATGTTGTTGGACTGTGTGTGTATGTTGTTGGACTGTGAGTATATGTTGTTGGACTGTGAGTGTATGTTGTTGGACTGTGAGTATATGTTGTTGGACTGTGCGTGTATGTTGTTGGACTGTGAGTGTATGTTGTTGGACTGTGCGTGTATGTTGTTGGACTGTGTATGTTGTTGGACTGTGAGTGTATGTTGTTGGACTGTGAGTGTATGTTGTTGGACTGTGCGTGTATGTTGTTGGACTGTGCGTGTATGTTGTTGGACTGTGAGTGTATGTTGTTGGACTGTGCGTGTATGTTGTTGGACTGTGAGTGTATGTTGTTGGACTGTGAGTGTATGTTGTTGGACTGTGCGTGTATGTTGTTGGACTGTGCGTGTATGTTGTTGGACTGTGCGTGTATGTTGTTGGACTGTGAGTGTATGTTGTTGGACTGTGCGTCGTGTATGTTGTTGGACTGTGCGTCGTGTATGTTGTTGGACTGTGAGTGTATGTTGTTGGACTGTGCGTGTATGTTGTTGGACTGTGCGTGTATGTTGTTGGACTGTGCGTGTATGTTGTTGGACTGTGAGTGTATGTTGTTGGACTGTGCGTGTATGTTGTTGGACTGTGCGTGTGTGTTGTTGGACTGTGATTGTATGTTGTTGGACTGTGCGTGTATGTTGTTGGACTGTGAGTGTATGTTGTTGGACTGTGCGTGTATGTTGTTGGACCGTGTGTGTGTGTTCTTGGACTGTGAGTGTGTGTTCTTGGACTGTGTGTGCGTGTTCTTGGACTGTGTGTGCGTGTTCTTGGACTGTGTGTGCATGTTCTTTGAATGTGAGTGTGTGTTCTTGGACTGTGTGTGCGTGTTCTTGGACTGTGAGTGTGTGTTCTTGGACTGTGTGTGCGTGTTCTTGGACTGTGTGTGCGTGTTCTTGGACTGTGTGTGCATGTTCTTTGACTGTGAGTGTGTGTTCTTGGACTGTGTTTAACACAGCGTATGTTTACAATACTGGATGATAACGATTCATTCTGTTGTATTCTAGCACGAGCATATCGGTTGTACAATTAGCGTAAAACATCTCGCCTATCCGCTCGCTTCTCACCAATGCAACCCGAGTTCGATCCTCGGACCGGAATGTATGTGCCATGTTAAGGTGGTCGCCAGATCGGAAATGGGGTTTATCCGGATACACGGCTTTCATCCCAGTCGAATGACCACACACACTACTTCATCCGCGCCAACGAAACAGCTTAATATAAGATGGTACAGCTTGTTTCGCAATCTTTGTAAAATATTCAAAGTTTAGGAAGATCATCTGTATGGATTGCGCATTGTGTGTGTGTGTGTGTGTGTGTGTGTGTGTGTGGTGTGGTGTGGTGTGGTGTGGTGTGGTGTGGTGTGGTGTGGTGTGGTGTGGTGTGGTGTGGTGTGGTGTGGTGTGGTGTGGTGTGGTGTGGTGTGGTGTGGTGTGGTGTGGTGTGGAGCATTTCAGATTACATTGGTATCGGCTCCATACCTACCCGGGTTGAGAGACTGCACCATTTGTCTGAGCTGTAATATTGATACCACCAGAAAATAGCATTATTATAGTATAGTCACATCCAGGCGGCCCGACCCCCATACCTCAACGTTAGTAACCATTAGTAACCATTAGTAACCAATAGTAACCATTAGTAACCAATAGTAACCATTAGTAACCAATAGTAACCATTAGTAACCGTTAGTAATCATTAGTAACCAATAGTAACCATTAGTAACCGTTAGTAACCATTAGTAACCAATAGTAACCATTAGTAACCAATGGTAGCCATTAGTAACCAATAGTAACCATTAATAACCGTTAGTAACCATTAGTAACCAATAGTAACCAATAGTAACCAATAGTAACCAATAGTAACCAATAGTAGCCAATAGTAACCGTTAGTAACCAATAGTAACCGTTAGTAACCAATAGTAACCATACCGTTTTGGTGACAAACTTGTACTGGTGTGTATTTCGTGGTTATCCTTTATTTATTTCATACACAAACATTCATTCATTTATTGTATTTTACATGCTTGTCTGGTTATTTAAAGTTTACGTGCAACTACTCCCAATTGCTAACATTATCACATTATCATATATAAATAATGCACCAAGCACACATCCACACTGAAGCACACAGAAGCACACAGGCAGAGCCATTACGTCATTGGTGAATACACGCATAGCACAATCTTGCCAAGACCATTGGAGCTAGAAATTACTGTTTTTGCTTCCATGTGTTTTGTGTGTTAGTATTATGTTACTAAAGCAATACCGCTGGCCATCTGTGGTGCTTTCTGCTACCACTGGCGACCCATCGCGCTTTCAATTTACCGCTGGCCATCCGAGGTGCTTTCTGCTACCACTGGCGACCCATCGCGCTTTCAATTTACCGCTGGCCATCCGTGGTGCTTTCTGCTACCACTGGCGACCCATCGCGCTTTCAATTTACCGTGGCCATCCGTGGTGCTTTCTGTTACTACTGGCCACCCATCGTGCTTTCAGTTACCGCTGGCCATCCGTCGCGCTTTCAGTTACCATTGGCCATCCGTCGCGCGTTCAGTTGAAATTAACGAATGATCTTGCTATTGTTAGTAATGTTGTGGATGTTTGCGTTGAAGGTGCTGTAATGCTGTGAATGTTTGTGTTGAAGGTGCTGTTTGTAATGTTGTGAATGTATGTGTTGAAGCTGCTGTAATGTTGTGAATGTTTGTGTTGAAGTTGCTGTTTGTAATGTTGTGAATGTTTGTGTTGAAGGTGCTGTTTGTAATGTTGTGAATGTTTGTTTTGAAGCTGCTGTTTGTAATGTTGTGAATGTTTGTGTTGAAGCTGCTGTTTGTAATGTTGTGAATGTTTGTGTTGAAGCTGCTGTTTGTAATGTTGTGAATGTTTGTGTTGAAGCTGCTGTTTGTAATGTTGTGAATGTTTGTTTTGAAGCTGCTGTTTGTAATGTTGTGAATGTTTGTGTTGAAGCTGCTGTTTGTAATGTTGTGAATGTTTGTGTTGAAGCTGCTGTTTGTAATATTGTGAATGTTTGTTTTGAAGCTGCTGTTTGTAATGTTGTGAATGTTTGTGTTGAAGCTGCTGTTTGTAATGTTGTGAATGTTTGTGTTGAAGCTGCTGTTTGTAATGTTGTGAATGTTTGTGTTGAAGCTGCTGTTTGTAATGTTGTGAATGTTTGTGTTGAAGCTGCTGGTCGATTTCTTGATACCTTTGACTCACACGAAGGCAATGCATTGATTGTTAATAGGGGGTAGCGGTTGATGTGATGTTTAAAATGGTAGACCTACTCATTCTACCAACTAGGGTAGCCGTGGTTGAATGCTTGTTGTAGAGAGAAGTAACTCATGTTGGAAACCGTGATTGTTACAGTCTGTCCAATACTTGCATTGTATTATCTCGAGAACTGAAACTATCAACTGCCGAGAAAGAATACAATGGCGGCACACTACATTCCTATGTTCGAACCTAGTATAATTATAGCGATGCGGTTTGTCCTCTACTTTATGACATATACATGATATCTGAAATATGACTAGATATGAAATCATCACCATGACACTGTATGTATTTTCATTCCATTTAGCTAAATTGTAATACTTTACCCTTTGCCTACTGAGAAAATAAAATCACATATGCAAACAACATAGATCAAGATCAGCCGGCGTAACGACGCGTCTAATCAAATCTAAATTGTTTGCTATTCAGCCAAATGTTTTATGCTCCACTATCCGAATAGCAAACAGCATAGAGCATGACAAGACGGCACGTTCTGGTCTGGCTCTATGCTGTTTGCAAACGTGATTTAATCTGCCGCTAGCGTGCAAAGGGTTAAAGTACTAAACTCACACGTTAAGGAGATGAATGTAACACTCAGTAGCGTATTGTTATCCTGTTTCTATAAATTGATATGTGTATTATATGCATCACACATACTGTATAATACAGGCAAATAATATATGTTTAAACTAAAATCACAAATTGCGAGTTATTATATACAGTCAAACGTGTGTTAGTGATCACCTCTATTAAGCAACCAACCTGTATTATATACAGTCAAACGTGTGTTAGTGGTCACCTCTATTAAGCAACCAACCTGTATTATATACAGTCAAACATGTGTTAGTGGTCACCTCTATTAAGCAACCAACCTGTATTATATACAGTCAAACCTGTGTTAGTGATCACCTCTATTAAGCAACCAACCTGTATTATATACAGTCAAACGTGTGTTAGTGGTCACCTCTATTAAGCAACCAACCTGTATTATGTACAGTCAAACGTGTGTTAGTGGTCACCTCTATTAAGCAACCAACCTGTATTATATACAGTCAAACGTGTGTTAGTGGTCACCTCTATTAAGCACCCAACCCGTATTAAGCAGCCAGGTTAAAGCTTCCCAATATGTTGTTTTTATTATGCATTTGACCTCTATTAAACAGCCACCTGTGTTAGCAGCCACTTTCTACGATTCCCTTGGCTGGCTGCTTAAGACAGGTTTGACTGTATACGTACTAGCGCACACACAAGAACCATCTATTATGTGTATTTATATTATTATAATGATTAAAACGGCATTATATGATGTACTCTCGAAGATACCAGTATAGTGTGCTGTGTTCCCGGCCACACATGCATCAACATTGTATTATATCTCACCTGTATTAAATCCAAACTCCGTTACTAGTACTATTCCAATTAGTAACACACGTAATATATCCATTTTGATGGGGAAAAGTCTTCACGAACAAAAATGTCCAGTTTTGTAAATCATTTATTCTCGATTTAAGGTAAAAGACTGTCTCTAAAATCCCACAATTCAAACCATTTTATCTACTCGAAGTTTAGCACGCTGTATAACGTATATTATACTACATTCTGTCTGTATCGTCTACCTATCTCAGTTCGTACCACGTGACTGGTAAAATACATAGACGTATTTTTTTTTGCTTTTCTATGTTTACTGTAAGATTTATTTAATGAAATTGTCTGATGTACAAGGTATACTCGTGTGTGTGTATACAATTTATACATCTATCATACAGATGCGTGTAGTGAGTATGTACATTGTAACAGTTACTATAGGCCAAGCGTGTCTGTTTACTCGGTTTCTTTGTGTGTTTTACGTTTAATTATCGTCGATACCGGTTGCCTATATGAGCGACGCCTCCTGAAGAGATTAGTAATTTTGGATTTTTGGAGGATAGTGCAATGATACAGACATAGACACATTCCAGTCTCCTGTGGTTCTTTTACGTGCATGGTTCTTTTACGTGCACGGTGTAAAGCACCGACACGAGACCTCGGGTTAAAGTCCATCGGAAAGACTTAATTTTATTAGGGTCAAACGGAGGATCGAACCTGGATTACAGTCACAATAGGCCACGCTGGTCTGTTAACTCAGTTTCTGGAGATATTTCTTCGTTATATATGTTCTGTCTGTACATATAAGTTAGTAAGTAAGGAAGTGATTAAGTAAGTATGTTATTATAGTGACGTGTGCCTTTCTATAGTTTAAACTTTATTTGTTGTACAACGATTGCGAAACAAGTTTTAACAACTTATATTAGTCACTCTCGTTGGCACGGATGAAAGCGTAAATATGGTCATTCGTATGGGAGCAAACCGGAGCACCGGAGAAAACCCACCTGTCCGATCTGGCGACCACCGTACCATCTCAAATACTTCCCGGTCCGAGGATCGAACCCGGGTTGCATTGGTGAGAAGCGAGCACGCTAACCACTGCGCTAATCGGACAGCTCTTTCTATAGTTATAATACACAGCGACAAAGATAGCACCACGCGCAATGGGTCTAGAACTCGCCTGCCCTTAGGCAAGGCATTTAAATTCCATGTTGCCTCTTCTGTCTACCTCGTAGCGATGGATTCCAACATGAATGAGGTATCGATAGTGCTTATTATAATTATGTTGTAAGAACTTATTTCGCAATCGAGCTAAAATAATTTGTATAAACTAAGCTAAATTATATACTAGAGGACATAGAAAACGCACGCTACGGATAAGTGTGTTTTACATGAAAAAACAATATAAATACATAGTGTTAAATATTTTTAGTTGTTCAGTTTGTTTTGTGATAAAGATGTGCTATATCTTTGATGGAATCCTTCGTATTTCGTTTTCATTTAATAATAATCATATAATGTAGGTGTGCGTTTTCTATGTCCTCTAGTATATAATGTAGGTGTGCGTTTTCTATGTCCTCTAGTATATAATGTAGGTGTGCGTTTTCTATGTCCTCTAGTATATAATGTAGGTGTGCGTTTTCTATGTCCTCTAGTATATAATGTAGGTGTGCGTTTTCTATGTCCTCTAGTATATAATGTAGGTGTGCGTTTTCTATGTCCTCTAGTATATAATGTAGGTGTGCGTTTTCTATGTCCTCTAGTATATAATGTAGGTGTGCGTTTTCTATGTCCTCTAGTATATAATGTAGGTGTGCGTTTTCTATGTCCTCTAGTATATAATGTAGGTGTGCGTTTTCTATGTCCTCTAGTATATAATGTAGGTGTGCGTTTTCTATGTCCTCTAGTATATAATGTAGGTGTGCGTTTTCTATGTCCTCTAGTATATAATGTAGGTGTGCGTTTTCTATGTCCTCTAGTATATAATGTAGGTGTGCGTTTTCTATGTCCTCTAGTATATAATGTAGGTGTGCGTTTTCTATGTCCTCTAGTATATAATGTAGGTGTGCGTTTTCTATGTCCTCTAGTATATAATGTAGGTGTGCGTTTTCTATGTCCTCTAGTATATAATGTAGGTGTGCGTTTTCTATGTCCTCTAGTATATAATGTAGGTGTGCGTTTTCTATGTCCTCTAGTATATAATGTAGGTGTGCGTTTTCTATGTCCTCTAGTATATAATGTAGGTGTGCGTTTTCTATGTCCTCTAGTATATAATGTAGGTGTGCGTTTTCTATGTCCTCTAGTATATAATGTAGGTGTGCGTTTTCTATGTCCTCTAGTATATAATGTAGGTGTGCGTTTTCTATGTCCTCTAGTATATAATGTAGGTGTGCGTTTTCTATGTCCTCTAGTATATAATGTAGGTGTGCGTTTTCTATGTCCTCTAGTATATAATGTAGGTGTGCGTTTTCTATGTCCTCTAGTATATAATGTAGGTGTGCGTTTTCTATGTCCTCTAGTATATAATGTAGGTGCGTTTTCTATGTCCTCTAGTATATAATGTAGGTGCGTTTTCTATGTCCTCTAGTATATAATGTAGGTGCGTTTTCTATGTCCTCTAGTATATAATGTAGGTGTGCGTTTTCTATGTCCTCTAGTATATAATGTAGGTGTGCGTTTTCTATGTCCTCTAGTATATAATGTAGGTGTGCGTTTTCTATGTCCTCTAGTATATAATGTAGGTGTGCGTTTTCTATGTCCTCTAGTATATAATGTAGGTGTGCGTTTTCTATGTCCTCTAGTATATAATGTAGGTGTGCGTTTTCTATGTCCTCTAGTATATAATGTAGGTGTGCGTTTTCTATGTCCTCTAGTATATAATGTAGGTGTGCGTTTTCTATGTCCTCTAGTATATAATGTATGTGTGCGTTTTCTATGTCCTCTAGTATATAATGTAGGTGTGCGTTTTCTATGTCCTCTAGTATATAATGTAGGTGTGCGTTTTCTATGTCCTCTAGTATATAATGTAGGTGTGCGTTTTCTATGTCCTCTAGTATATAATGTAGGTGTGCGTTTTCTATGTCCTCTAGTATATAATGTAGGTGTGCGTTTTCTATGTCCTCTAGTATATAATGTAGGTGTGCGTTTTCTATGTCCTCTAGTATATAATGTAGGTGTGCGTTTTCTATGTCCTCTAGTATATAATGTAGGTGTGCGTTTTCTATGTCCTCTAGTATATATGTAGGTGTGCGTTTTCTATGTCCTCTGTATATAATGTAGGTGTGCGTTTTCTATGTCCTCTAGTATATAATGGTGTGCGTTTTCTATGTCCTCTAGTATATAATGTAGGTGTGCGTTTTCTATCTAGTATATAATGTAGGAATGCGTTTTTCTATGTCCTCTAGTATATAATGTAGGTGTGCGTTTTTCTATGTCCTCTAGTATATAATGTAGGTGTGCGTTTTTCTATGTCCTCTAGTATATAATGTAGGTGTGCGTTTTTCTATGTCCTCTAGTATATAATGTAGGTGTGCGTTTTTCTATGTCCTCTAGTATATAATGTAGGTGTGCGTTTTTCTATGTCCTCTAGAATATAATGTAGGCATGCGTTTTTCTATGTCTTCTAGTATATAATGTATGCGTGCGTTTTTCTATGTCCTCTAGTATATAATGTAGGTGTGCGTTTTTCTATGACCTCTAGTAGATAATGTAGGCGTGCGTTTTTCTATGTCTTCTAGTATATAATGTAGGCGTGCGTTTTTCTATGTCCTCTAGTATATAATGTAGGTGTGCGTTTTCTATGTCCTCTAGTATATAATGTAGGTGTGCGTTTTCTATGTCCTCTAGTATATAATGTAGGTGTGCGTTTTCTATGTCCTCTAGTATATAATGTAGGTGTGCGTTTTCTATGTCCTCTAGTATATAATGTAGGTGTGCGTTTTCTATGTCCTCTAGTATATAATGTAGGTGTGCGTTTTCTATGTCCTCTAGTATATAATGTAGGTGTGCGTTTTCTATGTCCTCTAGTATATAATGTAGGTGTACG
>CM026395.1:2414333-2508005 GCA_014843695.1 Archivesica marissinica | reverse complement strand
GCAACATGTAGCTTCCTGTCATCTTGCAACATGTAGCTTCGTGTCATCTTGCAACATGTAGCTTCCTGTCATCTTGCAACATGTTGCTTCCTGTCATCTTGCAACATGTAGCTTCCTGTCATCTTGCAACATGTAGCTTCCTGTCATCTTGCAACATGTAGCTTCCTGTCATCTTGCAACATGTAGCTTCCTGTCATCTTGCAACATTTAGCTTCCTGTCATCTTGCAACATTTAGCTTCCTGTCATCTTGCAACATGTAGCTTCCTGTCATCTTGCAACATGTTGCTTCCTGTCTCCTGTCATCCATGTAGCTTCCTGTCATCCATGTAGCTTCCTGTCATATTGCAACATGTAGCATCCTGTCATCTTGCAACATGTAGCTTCCTGTCATCTTGCAACATGTTGCTTCCTGTCATCCATGTAGCTTCCTGTCATCCATGTAGCTTCCTGTCATGTTGCAACATGTAGCTTCCTGTCATCTTGAAACATGTAGCTTCCTGTCATGTTGCAACATGTAGCTTCCTGTCATCTTGCAACATGTAGCTTCCTGTCATCTTGCATCATGTAGCTTCCTGTCATCTTGAAACATGTAGCTTCCTGTCATCTTGCATCATGTAGCTTCCTGTCATCTTGCAACATGTAGCCTCCTGTCATCTTGCAACATGTAGCTTCCTGTCATGTTGCAACATGTAGCTTCCTGTCATGTTGCAACATGTTGCTTCCTGTCATGTTGCAACATGTAGCTTCCTGTCATGTTGCAACATGTAGCTTCCTGTCATCTTGCAACATGTTGCTTCCTGTCATGTTGCAACATTAGCTTCCTGTCATGGCAACTTGTAGCTTCCTGTCATGTTGCAACATGTAGCTTCCTGTCATGTTGCAACTTGTAGCTTCCTGTCATCTTGCAACATGTTGCTTCCTGTCATGTTGCATGCAACATGTAGCTTCCTGTCATGTTGCAACTTGTAGCTTCCTGTCATCTTGCAACATGTAGCTTCCTGTCATCTTGCAACATGTAGCTTCCTGTCATCTTGCAACATGTTGCTTCCTGTCATCTTGCAACATGTAGCTTCCTGTCATCTTGCAACATGTAGCTTCCTGTCATCTTGCAACATGTAGCTTCCTGTCATCTTGCAACATGTAGCTTCCTGTCATCTTGCAACATGTAGCTTCCTGTCATCTTGCAACATGTAGCTTCCTGTCATCTTGCAACATTTAGCTTCCTGTCATCTTGCAACATGTAGCTTCCTGTCATCTTGCAACATTTAGCTTCCTGTCATCTTGCAACTTGTAGCTTCCTGTCATCTTGCAACATGTTGCTTCCTGTCATCTTGCAACATGTAGCTTCCTGTCATCTTGCAACATGTAGCTTCCTGTCATCTTGCAACATGTAGCTTCCTGTCATCTTGCAACATGTTGCTTCCTGTCATCTTGCAACATGTAGCTTCCTGTCATCTTGCAACATGTAGCTTCCTGTCATCTTGCAACATGTAGCTTCCTGTCATCTTGCAACATTTAGCTTCCTGTCATCTTGCAACATGTTGCTTCCTGTCATCTTGCAACATGTAGCTTCCTGTCATGTTGCAACTTGTAGCTTCCTGTCATCTTGCAACATGTTGCTTCCTGTCATGTTGCAACATGTAGCTTCCAGTCATGTTGCAACTTGTAGCTTCCTGTCATCTTGCAACATGTAGCTTCCTGTCATGTTGCAACATGTAGCTTCCTGTCATCTTGCAACATGTAGCTTCCTGTCATCTTGCAACATGTTGCTTCCTGTCATCCATGTAGCTTCCTGTCATCCATGTAGCTTCCTGTCATCTTGCAACATGTAGCATCCTGTCATCTTACAACATGTAGCTTCCTGTCATCTTGCAACATGTAGCTTCCTGTCATCTTGCAACATGTAGCTTCCTGTCTTCCTGTCATCTTGCAACATTTAGCTTCCTGTCATCTTGCAACATGTAGCTTCCTGTCATGTTGCAACATGTAGCTTCCTGTCATGTTGCAACTTGTAGCTTCCTGTCATCTTGCAACATGTTGCTTCCTGTCATCTTGCAACATGTAGCTTCCTGTCATGTTGCAACTTGTAGCTTCCTGTCATCTTGCAACATGTAGCTTCCTGTCATCTTGCAACATGTAGCTTCCTGTCATCTTGCAACATGTTGCTTCCTGTCATCTTGCAACATGTAGCTTCCTGTCATCTTGCAACATGTAGCTTCCTGCCATCTTGCAACATGTAGCTTCCTGTCATCTTGCAACATGTAGCTTCCTGTCATCTTGCAACATGTAGCTTCCTGTCATCTTGCAACATGTAGCTTCCTGTCATCTTGCAACATTTAGCTTCCTGTCATCTTGCAACATGTTGCTTCCTGTCATCTTGCAACATGTAGCTTCCTGTCATCTTGCAACATGTCGCTTCCTGTCATCTTGCAACATGTAGCTTCCTGTCATCTTGAAACATATTGCTTCCTGTCATCCATGTAGCTTCCTGTCATCCATGTAGCTTCCTGTCATCTTGCAACATGTAGCTTCCTGTCATCTTGCAACATGTAGCTTCCTGTCATCTTGCAACATGTAGCTTCCTGTCATCTTGCAACTTGTAGCTTCCTGTCATCTTGCAACATGTTGCTTCCTGTCATGTTGCAACATGTAGCTTCCTGTCATCTTGCAACATGTAGCTTCCTGTCATCTTGCAACATGTTGCTTCCTGTCATCTTGCAACATGTAGCTTCCTGTCATCTTGCAACATGTAGCTTCCTGTCATCTTGCAACATGTAGCTTCCTGTCATCTTGCAACATGTAGCTTCCTGTCATCTTGCAACATGTAGCTTCCTGTCATCTTGCAACATTTAGCTTCCTGTCATCTTGCAACATGTTGCTTCCTGTCATCTTGCAACATGTAGCTTCCTGTCATGTTGCAACTTGTAGCTTCCTGTCATCTTGCAACATGTTGCTTCCTGTCATGTTGCAACATGTAGCTTCCTGTCATGTTGCAACTTGTAGCTTCCTGTCATGTTGCAACATGTAGCTTCCTGTCATCTTGCAACATGTAGCTTCCTGTCATCTTGCAACATGTAGCTTCCTGTCATCTTGCAACATGTAGCTTCCTGTCATCTTGCAACATGTAGCTTCCTGTCATCTTGCAACATTTAGCTTCCTGTCATCTTGCAACATGTAGCTTCCTGTCATCTTGCAACATGTTGCTTCCTGTCTCCTGTCATCCATGTAGCTTCCTGTCATCCATGTAGCTTCCTGTCATATTGCAACATGTAGCTTCCTGTCATCTTGCAACATGTAGCTTCCTGTCATCTTGCAACATGTTGCTTCCTGTCATCCATGTAGCTTCCTGTCATCCATGTAGCTTCCTGTCATCTTGCAACATGTAGCATCCTGTCATCTTGCAACATGTAGCTTCCTGTCATGTTGCAACTTGTAGCTTCCTGTCATCTTGCAACATGTAGCTTCCTGTCATCTTGCAACATGTAGCTTCCTGTCATCTTGCAACATGTAGCTTCCTGTCATCTTGCAACATGTAGCTTCCTGTCTTCCTGTCATCTTGCAACATTTAGCTTCCTGTCATCTTGCAACATGTAGCTTCCTGTCATGTTGCAACATGTAGCTTCCTGTCATGTTGCAACATGTTGCTTCCTGTTATGTTGCAACATGTAGCTTCCTGTCATGTTGCAACATGTAGCTTCCTGTCATCTTGCAACATGTTGCTTCCTGTCATGTTGCAACTATTAGCTTCCTGTCATGTTGCAACTTGTAGCTTCCTGTCATCTTGCAACATGTAGCTTCCTGTCATGTTGCAACATGTAGCTTCCTGTCATCTTGCAACATGTAGCTTCCTGTCATCTTGCAACATGTAGCTTCGTGTCATCTTGCAACATGTAGCTTCCTGTCATCTTGCAGCATGTTGCTTCCTGTCATGTTGCAACATGTAGCTTCCTGTCATCTTGCAACATGTAGCTTCCTGTCATCTTGCTACATGTAGCTTCCTGTCATCTTGCAACATGTAGCTTCCTGTCATCTTGCAACATTTAGCTTCCTGTCATCTTGCAACATGTTGCTTCCTGTCATCTTGCAACATGTAGCTTCCTGTCATCTTGCAACATGTAGCTTCCTGTCATCTTGAAACATGTTGCTTCCTGTCATCCATGTAGCTTCCTGTCATCCATGTAGCTTCCTGTCATGTTGCAACATGTAGCTTCCTGTCATCTTGCAACATGTAGCTTCCTGTCATCTTGCAACATGTAGCTTCCTGTCATCTTGCAACATGTAGCTTCCTGTCTTCCTGTCATCTTGCAACATTTAGCTTCCTGTCATCTTGCAACATGTAGCTTCCTGTCATGTTGCAACATGTAGCTTCCTGTCATGTTGCAACATGTTGCTTCCTGTCATGTTGCAACATGTAGCTTCCTGTCATGTTGCAACATGTAGCTTCCTGTCATCTTGCAACATGTTGCTTCCTGTCATGTTGCAACATGTAGCTTCCTGTCATCTTGCAACATGTTGCTTCCTGTCATCTTGCAACATGTAGCTTCCTGTCATCTTGCAACATGTAGCTTCCTGTCATCTTGCTACATGTAGCTTCCTGTCATCCATGTAGCTTCCTGTCATGTTGCAACATGTAGCTTCCTGTCATGTTGCAACATGTAGCTTCCTGTCATCTTGCAACATGTAGCTTCCTGTCATGTTGCAACATGTAGCTTCCTGTCATCTTGCAACATGTAGCTTCCTGTCATCTTGCAACATGTAGCTTCCTGTCATCTTGCAACATGTAGCTTCCTGTCAACTTGCAACATGTAACTTTCTGTCATCCATGACAGGAAGCTACATGTTGCAAGGCCGCATGATAATAATTAATACATATAGGGTTTTACCTGACCACGATTTCATTCCATATTTTATGGAATTTTTGCTATTAATTGAGCCTTTTGGGAGAAGTGGGGCCCCCGAGAGGGCGATGTCAGAGTCCCTAGGGCGACTATTTCGCCCACATCGCCCTCTAAAATGAGCCATGATTAAACGAGCTTTTTGGCCAGCTTAATAACAAAATAGCACCAACAAGGCTCGCTTAATAGCAAAATTCCAAAACGAGTTTCATAAAATATGGTATGAAATCACCACGAGTGCAGGATCCTTTTTATCACATTACCATGGTAACCATAAATTTGAAAAAAAGAAACTTGACTGTTTGCCTGCATACTTTGAGCCTTATTACATTTCAAGGAAATCAGTCGCCATATGACCTATGTTGTTGGTTCGGCTTTAAACTAAAAACAACCTCAAACTCTATACATGTAATAGCAATTGGCTGTCCGATTAGCGCAGTAGTTAGCGCGCTCGCGCTCGCTTCTCACCAATGCAACCCGGGTTCGATCCTCTGACCGGGAAGTATGTGAGATGGTATGGTTGTCGCAGGATCGGACAGGTAGATTTTCTCCGGGTACTCCGGTTTCCTCCCACACGAATGACCACATATATACTTTCATCCGCGCCAATGAGAATGATTAATATAAATTGTTAGAACTTGCTTCGCAATCGTTGTAAAATAAATAAAGTTTTTAAAAAAATGTCAACCGCCGAGCTGGTATTTAGCACAGGAAATGCTTGGTTTCCGACACTAGGCGGATCGCCATGACCAGATGCCTTAACCGGTTTCTCCCCTAATCGAATCACTTCCTCCCGGAACAACCCTCTATCAATGATATCCACAAAGTTTCATCAAAATTGTGTCACAACTTTTGGAGTTATCCTGTTAACTGACAGACATACAGACAGCCAAAAATAGTTCTTACGTCGGTGGTTAAGAAATACTAGTAGTAACTACTATAATTTCACGAACACTTTATTTGGCGATTTTCACGATTTTGAACATTTTCAATGAATTCGCGGAGTATCGCGAAAACTGAAGGTGAATGTTTATGCAGATCGCTTATAGTTGTTTCACATGCAGGGTATGACGTTTGAAGGATATGGTGAACATACGGACGCTGAACCACCTATCCATACTAACATGGTCAATATTCTCGGCTGGACTGTCTGTCTACCTCGTCGTTATGGTTAATATTCTAATGGAGAATTTCAACAGCCTTCCCGTCTGGACTGTCTGTCTAACTCGTCGTTGTGGTCAATATTATAATGGATAATGGAGAATTTCAACAGCCTTCTCGGATGGACTGTCTGTCTACCTCGTCGTTATGGTCAATATTCTAATGGAGAATTTCAACAGCCTTCTCAACTGGACTGTCTGTCTCCCTCGTCGTTATGGTCAATATTCTAATGGAGAATTTCAACAGCCTTCTCGGCTGGACTGTCTGTCTACCTCGTCGTTATGGTCAATATTATAATGGAGAATTTCAACAGCCTTCTCGGCTGGACTGTCTGTCTACCTCGTCGTTATGGTCAATATTCTAATGGAGAATTTCAACAGCCTTCTCGGCTGGACTGTCTGTCTACCTCGTCGTTATGGTCAATATTCTAATGGAGAATTTCAACAGCCTACGCGACTGTCTACCTCGTCGTTATGGTCAATATTATAATGGAGAATTTCAACAGCCTTCTCGGCTGGACTATCTGTCTACTTCGTCGTCATGGTCAATATTATAATGGAGAATTTCAACAGCCTTATCGGCTGGACTGTCTGTCTACCTCGTCGTTATTGTCAATATTATAATGGAGAATTTCAACAGCCTTATCGGCTGGACTGTCTGTCTACCTCGTCGTTATTGTCAATATTATAATGGAGAATTTCAACAGCCTTATCGGCTGGACTGTCTGTCTACCTCGTCATTATGGTCAATATTCTAATGGAAAATTTCAACAGCCTTATCGGCTGGGCTGTCTGTCTACCTCGTCGTTATGGTCAATATTCTAATGGAGAATTTCAACAGCCTTCTCGGCTGGACTATCTGTCTACTTCGTCGTCATGGTCAATATTATAATGGAGAATTTCAACAGCCTTATCGGCTGGGCTGTCTGTCTACATAATATCACAATGAAGAGTTTCGGCAGTCTCCTCATCTATATCTTCGTTCCTGTCATTATTAGAATAAGCAGCATGGATGCGTTAGTATCTTACTATAACTTCTGGATCTCTCATTCTGACGTAATACACAGACGGATATGTAGTCCAGTGGTAACGCGCTGGACTGGAAATGCAGGGATCGCAGGTTCGATCCCTCGTCTGACCCTAATAAAATTAATAGTATTTCAGATGGGACGTTAAACCGAGGTCTCGTGTCGGTGCTTTACACCGTGCACGTAAAAGAACCAGAGGAGATTCTGGAATGGGTCGCTGTCTGTATCATGCACTATCCTCCAAAATCTAAAATAACTAATCTCTTCAGGAGGCGTCGCTCATATGGGCAACCGGTAGCGACGATAAATAAACGTAAAACACACACGTGACGTAATACATGAACATACTGATATACTTCACACGAAACACAGACAAACACGGCATGTAGGTATGTAGTAAAGCTATACTAAAAATGCCATTATCTGAAGCAATTAAAACCATTCCTTGACATGAATATATATAAGCGCTGCTTTATACGTTTTATTTCGCAAAGTAAACACTTCGATACAAAGGTAGTTCATCTAGTATGCGATACATAAGAAAACTATACGATGTATGTATTGGAAACAACTAAGAATCGTACAACCTGCAAGCACATCAAGTACCCGGGATAACACAATTTGGGCAGTCTTTTGGAGATAAGTAAAACAACTTTGACAATCCCAACTATTTATGATTCAGAAAACGGTCATTGAATACATATTTGACTTAAAACTGCTTCATTTTTGCATTGGTATTGGAAATGTGCCTATGTAAACTGGGTGAAGTGGAAATGTACAGGGCCGGAATGCTAATGAGATTCTTGAATCATATGTTGGTAAGTGTTCAATAACATGTTTTATAAGGTGAATTACTTTAAATCGTAAGCAGTCGTAATGATAATATGTATATAACAGGCATGCACTATACCAATATAAGCTATCTATTGAACTTGTAAGTGGCAATCAATTTTATTCTCGCACATGAGAAGTAACGTTATTTTATTTATTTAAATTTATCCCGTAGCATCTATACCAGTAATAGTCCTGCTACGTATGTTGTGTGTTTTACGTTTATTTATCGTCGCTACCGGTTGCCCATATGAGTGACGCCTCCTGAAGAGATTAGTCATTTTAGATTTTTGGAAGATAGTGCAATGATACAGACAGAGACCCATTCCAGAGTCTCCTCTGGTTCTTTTACGTGCACGGTGTACAGCACCGACACGAGCCCTCGGTTTAAGTCCCATATGAAAAGACTGCTAATGTTATTAGGGTCAGACAGGGGAATCGAACCTGCGGTCCCTGATTTCGATCATGAAAATAGATGTTGAAATATGTACACCTAACTCAACAATCGTATATGAAATGGCTTGTCAACAACCAGTTATCTGGTAGAGTGTCATCGGGCTTGGCTGTCCGACATACCGTCACCAAGTATAAACAGACTATTCACTGCACGTTGGCGTCTGCTAAGGCCACTACTGCCGGTATTCAAAGTACCTGGTGTACTCATGGAGACGGATGGGCTGTGTCTGCATCACATTGCAACATGTACAAACAGTACACATATACCTGTACAAACAATACACATATACTTGTACAAACAGTACACATATACCTGTACAAACAATACACCTATACCTGTACAAACAATACACATATACCTGTACAAACAATACACATATACCTGTACAAACAATACACATATACTTGTATAAACAATACACATATACCTGTACAAACAATACACATATACCTGTACAAACAGTACACATATACCTGTACAAACAATACACATATACTTGTACAAACAATACACATATACCTGTACAAACAGTACACATATACCTGTACAAACAGTACACATATACCTGTACAAACAATACACATATACCTGTACAAACAGTACACATATACCTGTACAAACAATACACATATACCTGTACAAACAATACACATATACCTGTACAAACAGTACACATATACCTGTACAAACAATACACATATACCTGTACAAACAATACACATATACATGTACAAACAGTACACATATACATGTACAAACAATACACATATACCTGTACAAACAGTACACATATACCTGTACAAACAATACACATATACCTGTACAAACAATACACATATACCTGTACAAACAATACACATATACCTGTACAAACAATACACATATACCTGTACAAACAATACACATTTACATGTACAAACAATATACATGTACAAACAGTACACATATACATGTACAAACAATACACATATACCTGTACAAACAGTACACATATACCTGTACAAACAATACATATATACCTGTACAAACAATACACATATACCTGTACAAACAATACACATATACCTGTACAAACAATACACATATACTTGTACAAACAGTACACATATACCTGTACAAACAATACACATATACCTGTACAAACAATACATATATACCTGTACAAACAATACACATATACCTGTACAAACAATACATATATACCTGTACAAACAATACACATATACCTGTACAAACAATACACATATACCTGTACAAACAATACACATATACCTGTACAAACAGTACACATATACCTGTACAAACAATACACATATAACTGTACAAACAATACACATATACCTGTACAAACAATACACATATACCTGTACAAACAATACACATATACTTGTACAAACAATACACATATACTTGTACAAACAATACACATATACCTGTACAAACAATACACATATACCTGTACAAACAATACACATATACCTGTACAAACAGTACACATATACCTGTACAAACAATACACATATACCTGTACAAACAATACACATATACCTGTACAAACAATACACATATACCTGTACAAACAATACACATATACCTGTACAAACAATACACATATACTTGTACAAACAATACACATATACTTGTACAAACAATACACATATACCTGTACAAACAATACACATATACCTGTACAAACAATACACATATACCTGTACAAACAATACACATATACCTGTACAAACAATACACATATACCTGTACAAACAATACACATTTACATGTACAAACAATATACATGTACAAACAGTACACATATACATGTACAAACAATACACATATACCTGTACAAACAGTACACATATACCTGTACAAACAATACATATATACCTGTACAAACAATACACATATACCTGTACAAACAATACACATATACCTGTACAAACAATACACATATACTTGTACAAACAGTACACATATACCTGTACAAACAATACACATATACCTGTACAAACAATACATATATACCTGTACAAACAATACACATATACCTGTACAAACAATACATATATACCTGTACAAACAATACACATATACCTGTACAAACAATACACATATACCTGTACAAACAATACACATATACCTGTACAAACAGTACACATATACCTGTACAAACAATACACATATAACTGTACAAACAATACACATATACCTGTACAAACAATACACATATACCTGTACAAACAATACACATATACTTGTACAAACAATACACATATACTTGTACAAACAATACACATATACCTGTACAAACAATACACATATACCTGTACAAACAATACACATATACCTGTACAAACAGTACACATATACCTGTACAAACAATACACATATACCTGTACAAACAATACACATATACCTGTACAAACAATACACATATACCTGTACAAACAATACACATATACCTGTACAAACAATACACATATACTTGTACAAACAATACACATATACTTGTACAAACAATACACATATACCTGTACAAACAATACACATATACCTGTACAAACAATACACATATACCTGTACAAACAATACACATATACCTGTACAAACAATACACATATACCTGTACAAACAATACACATATACCTGTACAAACAATACACATATACCTGTACAAACAATACACATATACCTGTACAAACAATACACATATACCTGTACAAACAATACACATATACCTGTACAAACAATACACATATACCTGTACAAACAGTACACATATACCTGTACAAACAATACACATATACCTGTACAAACAATACACATATACTTGTACAAACAATACACATATACCTGTACAAACAGTACACATATACCTGTACAAACAGTACACATATACCTGTACAAACAGTACACATATACCTGTACAAACAATACACATATACCTGTACAAACAATACACATATACCTGTACAAACAATACACATATACCTGTACAAACAATACACATATACCTGTACAAACAATACACATATACCTGTACAAACAATACACATATACCTGTACAAACAGTACACATATACCTGTACAAACAGTACACATATACCTGTACAAACAGTACACATATACATGTACAAACAATATACATGTGCATACAATTTGAATGTGGTTCTTTAATCAATCTATTCAGGATATGTTCATAAAGACTTCAGACAGAGGCTCTGATATCATGCCAGCAACTTTATCTTTTATAGTTGTATCGTCTACTACCAGTAATGTACTAATGGAAACCGGGTCGTAATGCCGCTTTGATATTCTTGTAGATCATTTATCTCATACACGTTTCTAGTTTATTGTGCAATATGTTTATTTGGGTTCCATTAAATCTATTGTTCTACGTATTCAATATATTGCAACAATGACATGTATTGCGTATCGCATGTATTAGGCACGTTGATTGTGCCAACATTGACATGTATTGCGTATCGCATGTATTAGGCACGTTGATTGTGCCAACATTGACATGTATTGCGTATCGCATGTATTAGGCACTTTGATTGTGCCAGCATTGACATGTATTGCAGCTAAATCAATAGAAAGGGCAACGATCTTGTTTTGAAGTCCCGCAGAGAGAAAGTCGGTCAGAGTGTGGTTGTGATATGTATGTATATTAAAGAATTATATATATATTATATATCAATAGTCCAACTTTGTCACCTGGCTACGATGTGCAAACGATACATTATCGGGCTCGCTTATAGACTGTGTTTTGGAAGATACGACCGATACAGACAGTACCATGAAACTAGTTCAGTGTTGTGTTAGTATATGGCGTTGTTAGATCTAGTCTCCATACCAACAGCAGTGTTACTTCTGGGTAATTATTTGCCCAGCACGCGAATTAGTATCATTTATTGAATAATAACTTACATAGATAAAATTAACGAGTGTGTGTTTTACGTTTATTTATCGTCGCTACCTGTTACCCATATGAGCGACGCCTCCTGAAGAGATTAGTCATTTTAGATTTTTGTAGGATATTGCAATGATACAGACAGAGACCCATTCCAGAGTCTATTCTGGTTCTTTTACGTGTACAGCACCGACACGAGACCTCAGTTTAACGTCCCATCTGAAATACTATTAATTTTATTAGTGTCAGACGGGGGATCGAACCAGTCCAGCGTGTTACTACTGGACTACAGATCCGTCTGTGACCCAGCACGCGAATTAGTATAATTTATTAAATAATAACTTACTTTGATAAAATTAACGATGACGGTGTTGTAGAATATATAAGTATGTGGGTACAGGTTGGACCAATCAACGTGCGTAATGCGTGTATCTATTGCTTTACCACGGTTATTAGATATTCAATATTAGATACACGTTTTAAATTATACTATGATTGTACTATATTACAGGTACTCTTGGTTCACTGAAGCAAAGGGACGTTGATCATGGCGAAAAATAAAGGTAAGGATACAAAACAGAAGAGCAAGACGGCCAAGGCGTTTATTGTGAATACCATGAAGAAATCCAAGACAAAAACAGTTTCTTCGAATTTGAAGAAGGTAAGTAATTTGTACTTTGAATCAGTAATCAGTAGCAGACTAATATAGTTGTATCTTCACCCCCACCCCCACTCCCCCACCCCACTCCCCCACCCCCACTCCCCCACCCCACTCCCCCACCCCACTCCCCCACCCCCACTCCCCCACCCCTAATCCCACTCCCCCACCCCTACTCCCACTCCCCCACCCCTACATAAACACTGCCGTGGCTCTCTAACCTACTCTGTCCATCTGTACAGTTACCATGTCCAGGTGTCATGTTGGAATTTCACCAGCCGTTGCATGAAGAAGCAGTAAGGTGTCCAGTTGGGTATATTGCAATCCCTTTCCGGTTTGATGGCTTTAAGCGAATTTACCGCCACGAACACTTTGGCAACAGAACATTTGTCCGTGCTTGATCTCCAAACCACGTGTTCGATGTTCACCAAACTTGACAGGAATTATGGCAGGATGTCTAATTGTACATATTGTAATATCGTTAGGTTAGGTGACATTTAGCATAATTACGGCGATTTGAACATTTTCAAAACAAAGCTTGTCTGCAGTTTATCTATCTCTAAAACCGCATGGTTGTTTTCTTCAAACTCCTCGTGGCCGAGTGATTAAGACCGTTGACTTCAAATTCAAATCACTTGCCTCTCACCACTGTAGGTTCGAATCCCACACCAGACCTACACGCGAGGAAGCTATTGTGGAAGGTCAGTGCCTGAAATGCTGTTCGGATGACCACACAGGGCCATCCACCACCAACTACAGATGGACAGTCGCCAGAAAACACTTGGCTATGTAGCAAACAACATAGATACTGATCAGCACGCAGCGTCACGCTGCGGCTGATCTGGATCTATGCTGTTTGCAAAAGCCTTTAAATGTATCCAGAATGAAATGGGATAACTAAGATTTAAAGATGTTTCAATCGTAACATCAAATAGTGTTTTGTTAAACAGTTGAAATGTTGAGACAACCAGATTAATATTCACAATAATCTGAATACGTATGTATTGTATTTAGATCAATATGCAGTCCAAGGCGAAGACGGAAAAGGCTGACGAGAAATTTAAAGCTATAAAGGAGGTCGTTATTTCAAGTTCAAAAGCAGCTCCTAAAAAAACTACGAAATTGGTATGCATACATATTTATTGTACCTGTCAGAGAGTTACCAATACTCTGAGCTATAAGACCGATGGAGTTGCGCCCCTTGTGAGCTATAAGACCGATGGAGTTGCGCCCCTTGTTTATTACATTGAGCGTAGTATTTGTGAATATCAGAGACCCAGGATCTGTAGTCCAGTGGTAACACGCTGGATTGGTAATCCGGAGATCGCACGTCTGACCCTAATACAGTCTTTCAGATGGGACTTTAAACCGAGATCTAGTGTCGGTGTTGTACGCCGTGCACGTAAAATATATACGGCCATACCAACTTGCCTCTATGTTAAACGTTTGATGACTGGATGATCTCAGTATTATTTGCCAATTGCAGACAAATGCGAGACTATAGCATTGTTGGTATTGGCCAGATTACGAACTTTCCTTGCAATTATCAAAGATATCTCGTAGAATATGCGGATTAATTTAATGGTTTTTAATCAATTTATTCACTGCATCCTTGATTGGTTGGTTTGCTGCTTGAACACGCATAGCTATTACACTGATTTCGTTGTTACTTTCCACAACGTCGTACAATACAATGTAAATGTATACTGTTGTTTTTCAGGCATTGGCATCAACTTCCTCATCTTCTAAAACGCCGGTAGATATGGACACGACCACAATCAATTTTTCAAAGTTATGATGAAGACTTGATAAATATCATATGAAAATTAGGTTTAAACAATAACTATTTCTTTGAATATACAGTCAAGAATACATAATATGTACATACATGTAGGAGTGAGAAGAAAGCAACTTGCTTGTATGGTTACCTCTTTCCTAAAATTGAAAATTTGTGAAATGTTTAATTTGGAATTGGATTACGGTATCGCACACGGGAAGACAACACGAACTGAATAAAAGATTACGACAGACTCATCAGATGAACAAGTGCTTGCTGAAACAAGACACTGCATCATAGAAACCAGAAACTCATGTGTCATATTAGTTATTAAATTAGACATACGTATACACATTATTTTCTCGTTCTTTCTTGAAATTCTAGTACGTTATATTCTAAACATTTCATAGAATAAACTGATGAGAATTCAATATTCATTGTAATGAGTTGTAGATCAGAACGGATATGTTTGCACACGAGAGGACATCTTCAACGATAAATATAATTATTTTTTAGTTGCGGTGTTATTGATATAGTGGTCTGGGATTGTTTGGAAAAGTGTAGGGAAGCCCTTAAGAGTTATTGATACATGAACTGATTGGCTGAGTAGGTATTGTCACAAATAGTGAAAATGACTTCTAAATATTAAAATACAATATATGAGCTGCATTTTGAACTATTTAAAAATATGTACAGACTATTTGGTGACAAATAAACAGCATATTATAAATGCAGGTGTCAGTGCAACATTCACCACCAAATTACCTTCAGAGTAGTGGGTGCCTTTAGTGGGAAATTTAAAAAACGCAATCGGTCAACCCCATTGAAATTCGACATTTTCCTGTGGCTCAAAGGCCAGTCTGTTGAAAACTACTGTCTTTTGTGCCAAACTATTTTTTGGGGAAATATAATGGCACTGTGTGTTATAATGGTGACCTATGGAAATTACAATAGCGGTGTCTGACCTGTAGAACACTATTTATTCGCGAGATTTTATATTTCGCTAATTTTCGCGATCTAAGTTGATCAAGTAGCACAATTTTATGATTATATTATTTTAATGTAGTTATAACTGTTGTATAATACATGTATTATATACAATAACATATAATACATGTATGGGATATATACAATAACATATAATACATGTATGGGATATATACAATAACATATAATACACGGGATATATACAATAACATATAATACATGTATGGGATATATACAATAACATATAATACATGTATGGGATATATACAATAACATATAATACATGTATGGGATATATACAATAACATATAATACATGTATTATATACAATAACATATAATACATGTATGGGATATATACAATAACATATAATACATGTATTATATACAATAACATATAATACATGTATGGGATATATACAATAACATATAATACATGTATTATATACAATAACATATAATACATGTATGGGATATATACAATAACATATAATACATGTATGGGATATATACAATAACATATAATACATGTATTATATACAATAACATATAATACATGTATGGGATATATACAATAACATATAATACATGTATGGGATATATACAATAACATATAATACATGTATGGGATATATACAATAACATATAATACACGGGATATATACAATAACATATAATACATGTATGGGATATATACAATAACATATAATACATGTATGGGATATATACAATAAAATATAATACATGTATGGGATATATACAATAACATATAATACATGTATGGGATATATACAATAACATATAATACATGTATGGGATATATACAATAACATATAATACATGTATGGGATATATACAATAACATATAATACGGGATATATACAATAACATATAATACATGTATGGGATATATACAATAACATATAATACATGTATGGGATATATACAATAACATATAATACATGTATGGGATATATACAATAACATATAATACATGTATGGGATATATACAATAACATATAATACATGTATGGGATATATACAATAACATATAATACATGTATGGGATATATACAATAACATATAATACGGGATATATACAATAACATATAATACATGTACGGGATATATACAATAACATATAATACATGTATGGGATATATACAATAACATATAATACATGTATGGGATATATACAATAACATATAATACATGTATGGGATATATACAATAACATATAATACATGTATGGGATATATACAATAACATATAATACATGTATGGGATATATACAATAACATTAAACTAAACAATGAAAGTAAATCACATTTGCATGCATAAATTGCTGGTAAGGTTAAACTTGATTTATTTTACAATGATTGCGAAACAAGCTTCAACAAGTTATATTAATCGGTCTAGTTGGCGCGAATGAAAGCATACATGTTGTTTGTGTGGGAGGAAATCGTGTGGGAGGAAACAAGGGCACCCAGAGAAAACGCACATGTCTGGTCTGGCGACTACCGTACCATCTCACATTTGCTGGTATAAAGATGGAACACTCATTCAGTACAAGTTCGTCTTTCTAAACAGGAATAAAATTTAAGTTGTGTCATAAGCTTATATTGAATAAACCTGACAAGGCCCAACAACATACGCATATGCACCAGTACGTACAGTTCGGAAAACGTAGTGATGATGATTGAGCTTATTTGCCCTCGCCTCCGGCGAACCATATCGGCGAGCGGGAAAACGTATGGGTAATGATCAACTGATATAAGTGATACTTTGACCTGTTCGGGGCTGGTATGAAGATGGGAAACCAACACTCGGTACACATTCCGTGAGTAAACGTAGCTATCTAGTACACCCGTTTCTAGTTCACCCTTATTGCGCTGACTCTAGATAACGATTTCATTTAAATCTTAAGTTTAAACGTTATTGATTGTACAACGATTGCGAAGCAAGTTTTAACAACTTACATTAATCACTCTCGTTGGCGCAGATGGAAGCGTAGTTGTGGTCATTCGTGTGTGTGGGGAGGGGGGGGGGGACCGGAGTACCCAGAGAAAATCCACGATTTAATTTAGAATGGAAGATGAGTAACACACCAGACGGAAACCGCATAATACACTGTTATATACTAGAGGACATAGAAAACGCACACCTACATTATATGATTATTATTACATGAAAACGAAATACGAAGGATTCCATCAAAGATATATCACATCTTTATTACAAAACACAAACTGAACAACTAAATATATTCCAAAATGTTTAAAACTATGTATTTATAAATTTTAGTTATTGTTTTTCATGTAAAAACACACCGATCCGAAGTGTGCGTTTTCTATGTCCTCTAGTATATCTATAACGTCACTGGGCTTTGAATGTATGATTGCGCCATATTAAAAACAATCAATAATGTGAATAATCGTAGTTCGATTGAGTTGGATCTCAAAATATAGACACGTAATGATAGGTTTCATATTTAAAAGGAATTGATTTCGTTCTTGGAAAAAATAGCGTAATTTGCAGAAAATAAATGTTAAACTGGAATTTTGGTTTGCTTTTACAAATATGACGAGATACTGCCCCCATGTAAAGTCCATTGTTGGTATGTAATCCTTTTACAAGCAGTTTTCTGTAAGTCTATCATGAATTTGTATCATGTTAATAATTACTTATCAGTTGTAGATAGTTTATATATAAATATCACTAATAGTCAGTATTCTGCATGGATCTGTAGTCCAGTGGTTAACACGTTGGACTGTTAATCCATGGATTGCAGGTTCGATCCCCCGTCTGACCCTATGAAAATGAACAGTATTTCAGATGGGACTTTAAGCCGAGGTGTCGTGTCGGTGCTTTACACCATGCACGTAAAAGAACCAGAGGAGATTCTGGAATGGGTCTCTGTCTGTATCATTGCACTATCCTCCAAAAATCTAAAATGACTAATCTCTTTAGGAAGCGTCGCTCATATGGGCAACCGGTAGCGACGATAACTAAACGTAAAACAAACACTATATTTACTACGCTCATCCATCGATTTGCAGCGACGATAATGGAATAAAACAAACAAGTATATGTGATGTATTTAAAGCGTAATTTATTATTTTGACATTCCAGGTAGACCTCATCATGTAAATAAATTCCTTCACGATCTGTATACAGACGAAATAGCTGTTAATAGAAACAGATCAAGCAGTGAAATACATGACATTGGAACTGGTGTAAAAGAGATGATTGAGAACCTAACAGTCAAATCGTTTGAAAACGATTCCATATTTCACTTGCCGCTTATAAATATCAACAAATCTGTTATAGGTGTTGGGAGTTTCTATGAACAAACTAAAATCATTGACACCAATGAATTTGACTTCACATTTGTATTGCCGTATTTTAATGACAGTAATATCAAAGTTGTAAAAGAGCTTTGTTCTACCACAAGCACATGCAGACATGGTTTTCACAAAGACCCATTGGTTTTAGTGAAACTACAATATACTGGGAGAGATGCTGACATCCTTAGAGAAAACAATCTGCTTACAACGTTCGGATCGAAGACATACGTAGTGGCTTGTGAATTGCATGCATACATCAAGGGAAGACTTCGCGCTTGTTTGCAGGCTCACAGTTTCCCAGGCATTGTTAAATCCACCGGAAAACTCGAAATCAAAAACGACGCTGACATCATTCCTCATGGCCCTGCTTTGAAACTGCAATTGAGGTGGCAGAACGTCTGTGACGACAATTTGGATATTTCTGTAGATATAGTTCCAGCTATCCAGGTTACACATCACCCACTGTTTAAGTCCGTTACTGCCCCACATAAAATGAATCGGTTATTAAACCCTAATGATTCTTATCCCTTCATACCGCAGTACAACGACAGTCTTGCCGTACATTTCTTGATCTCGTTTGTACAAATTGAGATACAGCTCATGGATCGACTTAGACTATCGAAACAGCAATGGTTCTTGTGCTACCTCATACTGAAATACATTTTCTGGTATGACCAGTCGTTCAATCTAAATTCTACTACCAACTTTTTTTCAAGCTATGTTTTAAAGACTCTGTTATTTCAAGAGGTGTTTGTGTGTACCAATGACGACATAACTGTTGTGGAATGCCTTTTGAAGATGTTGGCTACATTACAACGGTATACTACACGATATTACACTGAATCGAAAACACACGTGACTGTAAATTCAATATGGTTTCTGGATGATGTAGTGGCTTGTAGGAGCTGGAACAAGGCTCATGAAGCGAATGAATTAAAGGCTGTTGATATGTATTTAGGACAAATCAAGAACCTGGTTATTGATGTAGACAGGAGTAACAGTCAACATAGCAAAAATAAAAACAACTTCAAGGAGATAGTGCAGTCTTTTAATTGCCGTTGCTGAAGTTGAACAAGTAGTGGAAGGATCCCTATCGGGGCAGATAGTGAGAGTTGAATCCCGGGGTGTGGTTCCGCGGTACTTAGGTAATATAGAATATGCGCCACTTATTTAACCTTCGATGTGTGCAACTGAATACGCAATGACTAACATTATGACTGAACACGTGGTATGGATGCCTATGTGTGATTCCATTAGGTGTGAAAGGTTTGGAAAGTACATTGATTCCAAACCTACTTCTATGTAGTTTCATTGTGACAAGGCTGTCCTATTAGCACAGTGGTTCGCGCGCTCGCTTCTCATCCATGCAACCAGAGTTTTTGTATTTGTATCTGATGCAACAGTTGATTTGGATTCCTAGATTGTATTTGTATATGATGCAACAGTTGATTTGGATTCCTAGATTGTATTTGTATATGATGCAACAGTTGATTTGGATTCCTAGATTGTATGTGTATATGATGCACAGTTGATTTGGATTCCTAGATTGTATGTGTATATGATGCACAGTTGATTTGGATTCCTAGATTGTATGTGTATATGATGCACAGTTGATTTGGATTCCTAGATTGTATTTGTATATGATGCAACAGTTGATTTGGATTCCTAGATTGTATGTGTATATGATGCACAGTTGATTTGGATTCCTAGATTGTATGTGTATATGATGCACAGTTGATTTGGATTCCTAGATTGTATGTGTATATGATGCACAGTTGATTTGGATTCCTAGATTGTATGTGTATATGATGCACAGTTGATTTGGATTCCTAGATTGTATGTGTATATGATGCACAGTTGATTTGGATTCCTAGATTGTATGTGTATATGATGCAACAGTTGATTTGGATTCCTAGATTGTATGTGTATATGATGCACAGTTGATTTGGATTCCTAGATTGTATGTGTATATGATGCACAGTTGATTTGGATTCCTAGATTGTATGTGTATATGATGCACAGTTGATTTGGATTCCTAGATTGTATGTGTATATGATGCACAGTTGATTTGGATTCCTAGATTGTACCAATTTGTTTAACAATGTTTATTTTCTGACTCGTGCTATAATTTCAGGATGTGAGACGGTGAAATAATTCCTTGGGATACTCTTTGTCGATTTGAAGTAGTTTAGAAACTGGTCAGCATTTTCTGACTTCATTGTTTAAGATGGTGACATATTTCCCTGGGATACTCTTAGTCGATTTGAAGTAGTTTAAAAACTGGTCAGCATTTATATCAAATATTCGTTTAGCTTCATTAAATGAAAAGAATTTATTATTTCGAAAATAGTTTAATTGTTCTGTATATTTAATTCCTATCATCCTACCAAACCTTCATAAACCTGTTTTTATACCCGAGTTTTTCCATATGATATGTGTTCTTACATCGTTGGCTATCACAAAATCGGAGTTTATTTTAAACCATGCTTTCAGAAACTGATTTCTAAATCTTTTAATATCTGCTAATGACATAATCTCCTTTATATTTTTGAAGAGATGAGTCAATGACACATTTCCATAACCCTTTTTTTGTCTTTATTTAAAACTATTTTCACCCAACATGCGTTGATTGAATACAGTTGAATAGGAACCTGTTCATACTGTACGTTGTGTCTACACATTTCGTTTAATTTGTTGAGGTTTACAATCCAATAGAAAACTAAATATGGATTTATTAATATCTTTCATGATATTTGCAGATGGGTTAGGTCAAACGTTGACTGGATATATTAATGTCGGTAACGCAAACGTCTTCATTACAGTTACTTTGCCTAGATGAGTTAATTTGCGGTGTTGCCATTACTTCAAGAACTTTCTTAAATTCTTGCAGTGTTGGTTCTAATTTTAATATTTAGCTCTTTATTTAGATCTTTATAAAATTGTGCGATTTATTTCCCAGAATATTTGCATTTTGATTAGTCCAGGTAAATGTGTCACTGTTTTCTTACGTTTGAATCATTTAATGAACCTATTCTGAGAACGGTTGATTCGAAAGTGTTATGATTAAGACCTGAACCCGTTCCAAATTCGGTTATGACCTCTATTGAACGTTCAAATGATTCTTTTTCACAATTATTTATATATGTCTCATCATCTGCGAAAAACGTTTGTTTTCTTTCTCTATTTTTGTGGTAATGCCTTTAATATAAAGTATCGTTATCGTTTATTGGAGAGTACTTCCATACATATAATAAAAAGCGAAGCTGATAGTGGACAACCTTGTCTTACTCCTCTATCAATCTGAAACTATTTCCGACATATGACCGTTATTTATTATTACACTGTTTTCATTATTGTAGAACAGTTTTACCCAATTAATAATATTATCTTCAGTACTGAACATTTGTAGACATTTTAATATGAAATCGTGGCTAATGGTCGATGTACTTAATTCAATGTACACTAGGTTAATGTACGTCGCTCAATGTGCACTAGGTCGATATGTACGTGGTTCATTGTACACTATGTCGATGTACTTCATTCAATCCACACTAGGTCGATGTACTTGGTTCAACTATTATTAAAATCACGTCTGCCCAATCATGTAGCGTAGGTATACAAATTTAGTTATATATACGTCTGAGATGGGTGTACACGTACTTGACAATGCCATGTTGTTGAGTACGTCACGGTGTTGGGAATGTCAAAGTATTGAGCACGTCACGGTGTATATATTTAGACTAATCGCTCTCGATACCTCAGACGGATATGTAGTCCAGTGGTATCACGCTGGACTGGTAATCCAGGGATCGCAGGTTCGATCCCCCGTCTGACCCTAATAAAATTAACAAGTCTTGAACACAATGTGATATATTATAGAATTTATTTGTATATAAAGAGTAAGTAAAATAAAAAAATATTACACTAAATATATATTCACTAGGCCTACATGTTGGTGTAAGTTTCTGAGGAATCTTAAAGACAAATATAAATGTATAACAATAAACTGTTAAAATACTTCAAGGCCATATTATAGTGGTATGGAGAAGAGAATGTGTAAATGTTTAAGGAACATGGTATCTATTTATTCAACCACGGGATCCTACAATGCGGGTCAGTAAATTAAATATAGTAACACGAAACAACACCGGAAAGTCTTCATGACGTAACCGAAAGTTGCGGAGTGGTAATATAATTACACGAAACAACACTGGAAAACCATCATGACATAACTGAAAGATGCGTAGTGGTAATATAATTACACGAAACACTGGCAAATCATTATGCGGTAAGACAAAATTGCGTAGTGGTGATATAATTACACGAAACACTGGCAAATCATTATGCGGTAAGACAAAATTGCGTAGTGGTGATATAATTACACGAAACACTGGCAAATCATTATGCGGTAAGACAAAATTGCGTAGTGGTGATATAATTACACGAAACAACGCCGGAAAATCATTATGCGGTAAGACAAAATTGCGTAGTGGTGATATAATTACACGAAACAACACCGGAAAATCATTTTGACGAAACTGACAGTTGCGGAGTGGTAATATATACTTAAAGACACAAGTTTTGCAATAAAGTAAACAACAAGCAGTACCACATTAAATATATTATGTAATCTAAATTGTCAATGTATGTTGGTGTACACATACTGTGAAAAGTTGGTAAAAATCAATATTGATTCCATAATGCTTAATGTGGTACTGCTTGTTATTGGCTGTAACAGTTGATATACAAACTACTCGTGCAAATATGTTGTCCTTAAGTATAATTACACGAACCAATATCGGAAAACCATTATGCGGTAACACAAACTTGCGTAGTGGTAATATAGTTACACGATACAACACCCAGTCTGTAATATCATATTGCACCAGTAATAAAGGCACTGCGAGCAAGCGGTTGAGCTAATAACGCATGATTTTGCACAAAAAAGAACTTGCATGCAACTGTATTTGTCATAGCAGCCATAGAAAATTATACAGAAATAATGCCAAAATAAATACACATCTGGATGACTGGATTAATAATAAAAAAGGATACTATTAGAGCAACTACAGAATAAATAATGGTTGCTGTCAGGAACTAATGTCGCTAGAACTGGTGGCCCGATCTGTTTGCTCTTATTTAAATTGTCATGTTTTGTATTCACATGCCTATTATATAAAAACTGATTCGAGCAATAACATATGATTACATTAGACAGAATAAAAACGAGATGAGATCACTTTAGGAATGAATTTAAATTGACATACTGTTGTGTCAAGTGCTGAAGAGCTGTTTGCAAGGAAGATACAACATGTTTGTTTTTGTTGTTTTAGGGGTTTAAAGTCGTAAGAACAGCTTATGTCCATGCTATGGCGACTCTCGAACTACTTTTGGTTGAGAACAGACCAAAGCTGCCCTTCCGACCAGTATTTCAGGTACTCAACATTCCCAGTGGGATTCGAACTTTTCGAACAGCGGTGGAGGGGATATTGAATTGAATTTAACGGCCTAACCACTCGTCCACGGATGCCCCGCCCCCAATATATAAAAAGGAAATATATGTTGATTAATTGTACAGACGGATATATAGTCCAGTGGTAGCACGCTGGACTGGTAATCCAGGGATCGCAGGTTCGATCCCCCGTCTGACCCTAATAAAATTAAACAGTCTTTCAGATGGGACGTTACACCGAGGTCTCGTGTCTGTGCTTTACATCGTGCACGTAAAAGAACCAGAGGAGACTCTGGAATGGGTCTCTGTCTGTATCACTGCACTATCCTCCAAAAATCTAAAATGACTAATCTCTTCAAGAGGCGTCGCTCATATGGGCAATCGGTAGCGACGATAAATAAACGTAAAACACACACACTTGATTAATTGTGAAAACAGTATATTGTCTATTCCAATTTTCTTTAGCTCGGTTGTGAAGTAAGTTCTTACTGCATTAATTGAATCCCTAACGAGCTCTTTAAAAAGTTGGAATACATTGTCCTAGAGAGAAAAATCAATACGATCCATCTCAGTACAGCAACTACGTATATCTACAGTGTATACATAGAAAAGCCATTACAATATACGTAACACTCACACATTTATAATGTGTCATTAATTAACATATCTACCATCATTATACTTATCAATCTACATTATTAATGTTATCGTATCTTCATCAAATGATACATTTATATCAACATAATCATTGATTCAACGAACGAAAGAGAAACTGAAGACCGCATGCGGCGTTTCATAGTTTAAAACAGTTGCATTCACACATGCTTCGTATTATGACTTGACCTGTGACACTATGTCACAAGCGACTGTAATATGTATCAGGGCTGGGAAATATATGTCACAAGCGACTGTAATATGTATTGTAGCTATCAGGTTAGAGGTATGCTAGTCATTGAGTTACTGTCTAACCCGTTGTTGAATGATGATAGGACCAGATAATCTTTCGATATCTTTGAACTGTTCCATGATTTCCAATGTTTCTTAACAATAGAATAAGGTCTCCAAATTATATATTTGAAATGTTGTATGCTTTCCCATGATTCTTCATAATAAAATAACATCAGCTCTCTAGAGGTCATCGAGTTGTGGTATGATGTCTGGTGATCAATGTTCAATTATGATGGCTTCAGATCTTTGATTGTCTCCTTGTTGTGGTTTGCTCTCTATCTAACAATCATAATCGAATCAGAGCCGGTGACATCCGTCAGTTGTCTACTATCAAAACTGAAAACGGCTGTATGGCGTTTCAGCTTCTTAGCAACCAGCACAAACGTTTCTTTGAAGACGGAGTTAGGGGGGACGTCACTGTAAATGGAATACATCGTCATTAATTTATTCTCTTTTAAAAATAGTCAATTTCAAAGAAAGCACATAATTTAGATATACTGATACCAATAAATAACTGTGAAGTTTTAGATTGAGCGTTACTTTTTCGTTACAAATTTTAAAATTATGGATTTTATTATCATGGGTGTAGAAAATAATTCTTCACACATTGCACTAATAGTTGATAGCTTATACACATTTATTTTAGCTCGATTGCGAAAAATGATTTTATAACTTATACTAATCACTCTCGAGACATCATTCCTGATGGAATTCATCGCCATCTGCCGAGGGAGAGAGAAAAGGCAACGTGGCATTTAAAAGCCTTGCCTAAGGGCACACTCGTAACGGCTCCAGCGGGGCTCGAACTCCGGACCTTTCGCATCTGAAGCGAACGCGCATCCACTGCGCTATCACGACTTCCACTAATTTACCGGGCAACAATACCCATGCGCCCATACTGTCTGAAGAATTATCGCTTCATCTAGGCGGCAGAGTGGTTGAGTGTGTTTGTGTTTATTTATCGTCGCTACATTTGCACATTTGAGCGACACCACGTGACTATTTTGGAGGGTAGTGCAATGATACAGACATACATCCAATCCAGAGTCTCATCTTGTTCACTTACGTAAGTAAGTGTAAAGCACCGACACGAGACCCCTGTTTAAAGCCCCATCTGAAAGACTGTTAATATTACTATAGGCAGGCGGGGGTTCGAACTGGGATCCATGGATTCGCAGTCCCAATAAGTTAACCACTGACCCGCCAGTCAGAGTGGTTGAATGAACTTACTTTACTTTTATGTCCTCCAAATTATCAAAGCCATCGCTTTCCATTGAAATATCACAGTGTGTTAATGTTTCGTCCAAAGGGTTTTTGAAGCTAACTTCAAATGTCACTTTCTCTCCTTTGCTTGCTTTCACTGGACACTATTGGTAAAAAAGTACATGAATTTTACTACAATGGTGTTAAATTAATACGCCTAAAATTGAATCTTTTCTAAATGTGTTGCTATGCATTAAAATTTTCATCACATACTTAAGGGATTCATTTTGAATTTTGTGAACATGTCTATATCCCCGCGAGGGGTTCGACATTAGAGGAAGATAGTAACCCCAAGATGGTCCAAGACGATGTGCGCGCACACCGGAAGAGATTGCAACATGCTGAAGATCCATGTGTCCTATGCTGCTGCGAGATGTGTCCCAACCGCAATATGCACGAACCCGCCATAGGGGGAGGGGTAAGCCTGTTGACGGTAACGGCAGGTAAACTATTTATAATATATTGATTGTTAATTGCCAATTGAGATGTTTGTGTAGTATGATAACGTTGAAATGATGTCACATGTAATGGCTCTGGCTTCACTTTCGCAATAGATATGTAATATATAAGTAATTGGCTGTCGGTTAGCACAGTGGTTAGCGCGCTCGCTTCTCACCTATGCAACCTGGGTTCGATCCTAGAACCGGGAAGTATGTGAGATGATACGGTGGTTGCCAGATCGGACAGGTGGGTTTTCTCCGGGTACTCCGGTTTCCTCCCACACGAATGACCACATTTACGCTTTCATCCGCTAATTAATATAAGTTGCTAAAACTTGCTTCACAATCAAATAAATAAACTCTAAATTAATATATAAATGGAATGGGCCTAGTTCGATTACTCGTCATTTATTAATGTATTTTATAGTTATGAGTGACCTAATATTCGCAAATTGATCCCATGTGGTGAAAAAAGGAAACAACGATAAAAACAGAGGAAACCATTTATGAGGACCCATCCTCCTTAAAGTGTATTCAGGGACAGTATCTGCCCAGTGTTTCTCACTGAACCATACTTTCATCAAATTCCATAAAATAAGGTTACCCATCGTTTAATTTGTCAACATATTTGGTGACTTTTCTGGTTTAAAATTTGCCCCGGAAACCTGCAATTTTGACAATCTGTCCATCTATATACTGAATTAGCTACAATGCTAGTCCCACTTGTCTGTCACAATAGCGAGCATTCCATCAATGAAACACATACAGATGTACTCGATTTTAGAGGAATTTACAACACATGACATGTTCATATTCTATAAGAGCTGTTACACCATGCAGTTACATGTATTACCTCAACACTAGACATGTTCATATTCTATAAGAGCTGTTACACCATGCAGTTACATGTATTACCTCAACACTAGACATGTTCATATTCTATAAGAGCTGTTACACCATGCAGTTACATGTATTACCTCAACACTAGACATGTTCATATTCTATAAGAGCTGTTACACCATGCAGTTACATGTATTACCTCAACACTAGACATGTTCATATTCTATAAGAGCTGTTACACCATGCAGTTACATGTATTACCTCAACACTAGACATGTTCATATTCTATAAGAGCTGTTACACCATGCAGTTACATGTATTACCTCAACGTCCAAGTCTGGACGTGTAAATCTGATGTCTTCAACTTCCTCAATGAGTTGATCTTTTCCACCAAGAATACCGTCAACCACAATATCTGCTACCACGAAAACAATGCCTTGATAATCAATATGTGCCAAATACTCCTCGACTTTTAGCGTCGCTTCGAAGATTTTCTCTGCAAAATAGAGTATATGTGTTACGTTTATTTATCACCCCTACCGGTTGCGAGAACAAAGAGATTAGTCATTTCAGAGTTTGGAGGGTATTGCAATGATACAGACAGAGAGGTGGAAGTCGTGATAGCTCAGTGGTAGCGCATGCGCTCCGGGTGAGAAATTCCCGGTATTTGGGTCCAGCTGTAACCATTACGATTGTTCCATTAGGCAAGACACTGCAGTTCCTTATTGCCTCTTCTCACCTTCATGGTGATGGATTCCATTAGGAATGAGGTCTACAGAGCGATTAATATTCTAACGTTGTAAAACCCTATTTCGTAATCGAGCTAAATACATGTGTATTAACTGACAGAGACACATTTCAGATTCTCATCTGGTTCATTTACGTCATTTATTTAAAGCACTGATACGAAATATCGATTTAATGTCACATCAGACTTCTGAAAGACAAATATCATTAGGGTCAGACGGTGGATCGATCCCTGGATTCACAGTACAATGTGTTTACCATGCAGTTATGAGCAAAATAGACACTGAAATATAATGTATATTATCTCCGTCCTGCTAATTAAATGTGCACAACATCATCAACCTGTATCCACAAAAGGTATCATCATAACAGCTATCGTATAAAACAAACACCTTTCGGCGGCCAACATTCAAACGTAGGTTTGAAAATTACTTTTATTTAGGTTTATTTAACGTCGCTACCGGTTGTCCATTTGAGCGACGGTCAGTTTTCCTAACAGCACCTTTCCTGGGCCAACCTTACACCAACCTTTGTAAGAAACTGCCAACGTTTCGATATAAAAAGACACGGACCGTGTTCCGAACCAGGGTTCCCGCTGGCGATCGCCATTTTCGCAATTGGCGAAAAAAGAAACGAGTTCTGTCTTCATAATCCATTTTCACACACATGCCTGCTAAGCCATAACGTTTTGATAGGATGTTAACCTCAAATATACGACACGGTAATTGTTGGAACGTTGCCAGAGCATCACAGATTTATATGTCGGTAATGATCAAAGGTCCCTTGTGACAAGATTTGAAACTCGCAAAGTTTAGCCTGAGCGCGGCTCGAACCAGTGGCCATCAGTGATGATAGGTTATAGTTGTATACAAATCAGCGACCTTAACCACTCGACCACGGAGGTGGACTAAATGACACTAATGAAACCAACCGTATATATAACGTGTGCGCATGCGTGCGCATCTGGAGTGCGTGTATGTTCTGTTTAACCATGATACACGTACCTTCTCCTTTTTGAACAGTCTCCTCATGGAAATTCTTTTCCATTAATCTCTTTCCGAGTGCACCACTGTACGCTTTACTGTATACAGTGAGTTCTATTTTTGATAGAGTTCTAGGATAGTTCCCTCCATTTTTGGCTGTTAACTTCAGTTCGAGATCTTGACCAACCATTACACTGTCATCATATGATATACCTATATTTACTTTCTGAAATACGAGTTTGCATCTATATAATATATATATTATTCGCCTGCCTATTGTATATCAATCAATTGATAGGGAGAAGAACTATATAAGTTTTTCCCCGTTCTAATCCCGTTCAGTCTACTGCTGTTAAATTATATGTAAAATGTTCATTTCTTGATTACATGTAAAAATCCGGAAATATATAATGTCTAAACTAAGTTGTTGCCGATTTGATAAGAATCCGAAAACTTAGCAATAATGTTGATGAGTTTGAATTACTGTGTCTCTATTAATTCGTTGATTATAAGTTAGGCATTGGTACAAAACAAACCTCTATCGAAGTATCAACGTGGTGATCATAAACACCAGGCCAAGGTCGTCTAGTCGTCAATTGAGACATCATAACCGCACTTCTTTCTTCCTGAGTTCCTGTAGAATGACGTCATGTTGGAGTATATATATGTATATATAAACCTTATCTACCTTCATGTACGAATACCTCATGTTGGAGTATATATATATGTATATAAACCTTATCTACCTTCATGTACGAATACCTCATGTTGGAGTATATATATATATGTATATAAACCTTATCTAACTTCATGTACGAATACCTCATGTTGGAATATATATGTGTATATATAAACCTTATCTAACATCATGTACGAATACCTCATGTTGGAGTATATATATATATATAAACCTTATCTAACGTCATGTACGAATACCTCATGTTGGAGTATATATATAAATATATGTATATAAACCTTATCTAACTTCATGTACGAATACCTCATGTTGGAATATATATGTGTATATATAAACCTTATCTAACATCATGTACGAATACCTCATGTTGGAGTATATATATATATATGTATATATAAACCTTATCTAACATCATGTACGAATACCTCATGTTGGAGTATATATATATATATATGTATATAAACCTTATCTAACGTCATGTACGAATACCTCATGTTGGAGTATATATATATATGTATATAAACCTTATCTAACGTCATGTACGTCACTACGAATACCTCATGTTGGAGTATATATATATATGTATATAAACCTTATCTAACGTCATGTACGTCACTACGAATACATCATGTTGGAGTATATATATGTAGCTACTAGCTTCCGATTTAATCCATTTGTTCTTGTATATTAATGTTATAACATGATGTAAATATTGATAAAATAATATATGTTTAAACTATATATAAACCTTATCTAACTTCATGAACGAATACCTCATGTTGGAGTATATATATATGTATATATAAACCTTATCTAACGTCATGTACGAATACCTCATGTTGGAGTATATATATATGTATATATAAACCTTATCTAACATCATGTACGAATACCTCATGTTGGAGTATATATATGTATATATAAACCTTATCTAACATCATGTACCAATACCTCATGTTGGAGTATATATATGTATATATAAACCTTATCTAACTTCATGTACGAATACCTCATGTTGGAGTATATATATATATGTATATATAAACCTTATCTAACATCATGTACGAATACGTCATGTTGGAGTATATATATATATATATGTATATATAAACCTTATCTAACTTCATGTACGAATACGTCATGTTGGAGTATATATATATATATGTATATATAAACCTTATCTACCATCATGTACGAATACCTCATGTTGGAATATATATGTGTATATATAAACCTTATCTACCATCATGTACGAATACCTCATGTTGGAGTATATATATGTATATATAAACCTTATCTAACGTCATGTACGAATACGTCATGTTGGAGTATATATATGTATATATAAACCTTATCTAACGTCATGTACGAATACCTCATGTTGGAGTATATATATATATATATATAAACCTTATCTAACTTCATGTACGAATACCTCATGTTGGAATATATATGTGTATATATAAACCTTATCTAACGTCATGTACGAATACGTCATGTTGGAGTATATATATGTATATATAAACCTTATCTAACTTCATGTACGAATACCTCATGTTGGAGTATATATATATGTATATGTATATATAAACCTTATCTAACATCATGTACGAATACCTCATGTTGGAGTATATATATGTATATATAAACCTTATCTAACGTCATGTACGAATACCTCATGTTGGAGTATATATATATAATATAAACCTTATCTAACGTCATGTACGAATACCTCATGTTGGAGTATATATATATGTATATATAAACCTTATCTAACGTCATGTACGAATACCTCATGTTGGAGTATATATATGTATATATAAACCTTATCTACATCATGTACGAATACCTCATGTTGGAGTATATATATATATATATATAAACCTTATCTAACATCATGTACGAATACCTCATGTTGGAGTATATATATGTATATATAAACCTTATCTAACATCATGTACGAATACCTCATGTTGGAATATATATATGTATATATAAACCTTATCTAACATCATGTACGAATACCTCATGTTGGAGTATATATATGTATATATAAACCTTATCTAACATCATGTACGAATACCTCATGTTGGAGTATATATATGTATATATAAACCTTATCTAACATCATGTACGAATACCTCATGTTGGAGTATATATATGTATATATAAACCTTATCTAACATCATGTACGAATACCTCATGTTGGAATATATATGTGTATATATAAACCTTATCTAACTTCATGTACGAATACCTCATGTTGGAATATATATGTGTATATATAAACCTTATCTAACATCATGTACGAATACCTCATGTTGGAGTATATATATGTATATATAAACCTTATCTAACATCATGTACGAATACCTCATGTTGGAGTATATATATGTATATATAAACCTTATCTAACATCATGTACGAATACCTCATGTTGGAATATATATGTGTATATATAAACCTTATCTACCATCATGTACGAATACGTCATGTTGGAGTATATATATGTATATATAAACCTTATCTAACATCATGTACGAATACCTCATGTTGGAGTATATATATGTATATATAAACCTTATCTAACATCATGTACGAATACCTCATGTTGGAGTATATATATGTATATATAAACCTTATCTACCATCATGTACGAATACCTCATGTTGGAGTATATATATGTATATATAAACCTTATCTAACATCATGTACGAATACCTCATGTTGGAGTATATATATGTATATATAAACCTTATCTAACATCATGTACGAATACCTCATGTTGGAATATATATATGTATATATAAACCTTATCTAACATCATGTACGAATACCTCATGTTGGAGTATATATATATATGTATATAAACCTTATCTAACGTCATGTACGAATACCTCATGTTGGAGTATATATATATATGTATATAAACCTTATCTAACATCATGTACGAATACCTCATGTTGGAGTATATATATATATTATATATAGTATATATAAACCTTATCTTTCATGTACGAATACCTCATGTTGGAGTATATATATGTATATATAAACCTTATCTAACTTCATGTACGAATACCTCATGTTGGAGTATATATATATTATATATAAAACCTTATCTAACATCATGTACGAATACCTCATGTTGGAGTATATATATGTATATATAAACCTTATCTAACATCATGTACGAATACCTCATGTTGGAATATATATGTGTATATATAAACCTTATCTAACATCATGTACGAATACCTCATGTTGGAATATATATGTGTATATATAAACCTTATCTAACGTCATGTACGAATACCTCATGTTGGAGTATATATATGTATATATAAACCTTATCTAACATCATGTACGAATACCTCATGTTGGAGTATATATATGTATATATAAACCTTATCTAACATCATGTACGAATACCTCATGTTGGAATATATATGTGTATATATAAACCTTATCTAACATCATGTACGAATACCTCATGTTGGAATATATATGTGTATATATAAACCTTATCTAACGTCATGTACGAATACCTCATGTTGGAGTATATATATGTATATATAAACCTTATCTAACATCATGTACGAATACCTCATGTTGGAGTATATATATGTATATATAAACCTTATCTAACATCATGTACGAATACCTCATGTTGGAATATATATGTGTATATATAAACCTTATCTAACATCATGTACGAATACCTCATGTTGGAATATATATGTGTATATATAAACCTTATCTAACGTCATGTACGAATACCTCATGTTGGAGTATATATATGTATATATAAACCTTATCTAACTTCATGTACGAATACGTCATGTTGGAGTATAAATATATATTTCGTGGTAGCAGACGTTGTGGTTGACGGTATTCTCGGTGGAAAAGATCAACTCATTGAGGAAGTTGAAGACATCAGATTTACACGTCCAGATTTGGACGTTGAGGTAATACATGTAACGGCATTGTGTAACAGCTCTGATATATATAAACCTTATCTACCTTCATATCTTACCACATATCCTTAAGCTTTATTTATAAAAACAAAGTACCAATTCCTGCTAGAATTCCTGTATGATGTACGTACCTTCAATATGTTTATATGTGTTGGTGATATCCATGCGCCTTGACTCCGTGTACTCATATGATGGAGTATATCTACGCCTACTGGTTGTGTATGGTTCTCCATCCGGCACCTTTGTACTGATTTGTATTCCAACACTAAATAAATAAATACACACACGTAGTTGATTCATGGCACTCAATTACAAAGTTCGGCACTCAATTATAAAGTTCGGCACTCAATGGCACTCAATTACAAAGTTCGGCACTATATTACAAAATTCGGCACTCAATTACAAAGTTCGGCGTTCTATTACAAAGTTCGGCACTCAATTACAAAGTTTGGCACTCTATTACAAAATTCGGCACTCAATTACAAAGTTCGGCACTCTATTACAAAGTTCGGCACTCAACTACAAAGTTCGGCACTCAATTACAAAGGCACTCAATTACAAAGTTCGGCACTCTATTACAAAAGTCGGCACTCAATTATAAAGTTTGGCGTTCTATTACAAAGTTCGGCACTCAATCACAAAGTTCGGCACTCTATTACAAAGTTCGGCACTCAATCACAAAGTTCGGCACTCTATTACAAAGTTCGTTAGAATCACATTTCTAACAAGATACAATTAAATTCAATACATTTTATTTCTCTCTTTTCATGTACACATCACAATATGAGGTATAAAACAACAACGCCATGCTATAACGAAGCAACTTGTAACATACAACTGTTACCGTGGTTAGGCTGTCCGGTTAGCGCAGTGGTTAGCGCGCTCGCTTCTCACAAATGTAACCCGGGTTCGATCCTCGAACCGGGAAGTATGTGAGATGGTACGATGGTCGCCAGATCGGACAGGTGGGTTTTCTCCGGGTACTCCGGTTTCCTCCCACACGAATGCCTACATTTACTCCTTCATCCGCGCCAACGAGAGTGATTAATATAAATTGTTAAAACGTGCTTCGCAATCGTTGTAAAATTGTAAAAACTTTTTTTAACATGGTTTACAGATAAATAATGCTTTATAATTAATTGTATATTAACTAACATGCACAGTTGTCTTCGGGAGGGTAGCTCTGCATTTTAATTATTTACTTAAATATTTAGAGAACAAAATATGATAAGTGGAAGGATACGTAGTGGAAATCGTGATAGCGCAGTGGAAGTCGTGATAGCGCAGTAGAAGTCGTCATAGCACAGTGGACGTCGTGATAGCACAGTGGATGCGCGTTCACTTCAGGTGCGAAAGGTCCGGAGCTCGAGCCCCGCTGGAGCCGTTACGATTGTGCCCGTAGGCAAGGCATTTAAATTCCACATCTTCTCTCTCCCTCGTGGCGATGGATTCCATCAGGAATGAGGTCTCGAGAGTGATTAATATAAGTTGTAAAAACTTGTTTCGCAATCGAGCGAAAAATAAATTTGTATAAAACTAATACAAATGTAATCCTTGCGAATCTACATGACTAAATGACTGTGTAAATGGCTAATTCGTGGAAAGGATTTAGTTCTGGGAATGAGGTAATCTATCGTGTTCACATGATCGGCTGTTCCACATGCCGGATGTTTCAAATATTGGCGTCTCTTGTTTACCTGGCAGTTTCAATTTTGGTCACTGTTGTGTCGCCATCTGGCTCCAGTAACCAAGACACTTTATCAGCATTCACCTCACCGAAAACAAACTCACTGTCATACGTGGTTGCACATAAACCTTTCCTAACTGCAGCCACAGGGCATGGACCCAACGTGTAGCGACCTGCAGGTAGAAGTTAATACCGTTATGGACATAGACACGTGACATGGACCTAATGTGTAGCGACCTGCAGGTAGAAGTTAATACCGTTATGGACATAGACACGTGACATGGACCTAACGTGTAGCGACCTGCAGGTAGAAGTTAATACCGTTATGGACATAGACACGTGACATGGACCTAATGTGTAGCGACCTGCAGGTAGAAGTTAATACCGTTATGGACATAGACACGTGACATGGACCTAACGTGTAGCGACCTGCAGGTAGAAGTTAATACCGTTATGGACATAGACACGTGACATGGACCTAACGTGTAATCACTTGCAGATAGAAGTTAATACCGTTATGGACATAGACACGTGACATGGACCTAACGTGTAATCACTTGCAGATAGAAGTTAATACCGTTATGGACATAGACACGTGACATGGACCTAACGTGTAGCGACCTGCAGGTAGAAGTTAATACCGTTATGGACATAGACACGTGACATGGACCTAACGTGTAGCGACCTGCAGGTAGAAGTTAATACCGTTATGGACATAGACACGTGACATGGACCTAACGTGTAGCGACCTGCAGGTAGAAGTTAATACCGTTATGGACATAGACACGTGACATGGACCTAACGTGTAGCGACCTGCAGGTAGAAGTTAATACCGTTATGGACGTAGACACGTGACATGGACCTAACGTGTAGCGACCTGCAGGTAGAAGTTAATACCGTTATGGACATAGACACGTGACATGGACCTAACGTGTAGCGACCTGCAGGTAGATGTTAATACCGTTATGGACATAGACACGTGACATGGACCTAACGTGTAGCGACCTGCAGGTAGAAGTTAATACCGTTATGGACATAGACACGTGACATGGACCTAACGTGTAGCGACCTGCAGGTAGAAGTTAATACCGTTATGGACATAGACACGTGACATGGACCTAACGTGTAGCGACCTGCAGGTAGAAGTTAATACCGTTATGGACATAGACACGTGACATGGACCTAACGTGTAGCGACCTGCAGGTAGAAGTTAATACCATTATGGACATAGACACGTGACATGGACCTAACGTGTAGCGACCTGCAGGTAGAAGTTAATACCGTTATGGACATAGACACGTGACATGGACCTAACGTGTAGCGACCTGCAGGTAGAAGTTAATACCGTTATGGACATAGACACGTGACATGGACCTAACGTGTAGCGACCTGCAGGTAGAAATTAATACCGTTATGGACATAGACACGTGACATGGACCTAACGTGTAGCGACCTGCAGGTAGAAGTTAATACCGTTATGGACATAGACACGTGACATGGACCTAACGTGTAGCGACCTGCAGGTAGAAGTTAATACCGTTATGGACATAGACACGTGACATGGACCTAACGTGTAGCGACCTGCAGGTAGAAGTTAATACCGTTATGGACATAGACACGTGACATGGACCTAACGTGTAGCGACCTGCAGGTAGAAGTTAATACCGTTATGGACATAGACACGTGACATGGACCCAACGTGTAGCGACCTGCAGGTAGAAGTTAATACCGTTATGGGCATAGACAGACACGTGGCATGGATACAACGGTCAATGTAGCCTTCATAACGTGGATCTAATGAATCAACATATATCGATAAAAAGCGGACCACGGCAATTTAGGGGGTGGGGGTGCATACACCCACTGCATACGAGCCCGCTATGGTATTTGTGAAACGAGCAAAGCGTAACGCTAAGCCGTTAGGTAGCCGGTAACAATTCGCATCCATCCATATCATGAGGTTTCCTGGACAGTTTAACACCAATAAATGGTTCACATACGGAAATGTAGTCCAGTGGTTAACAAGTTGGACTGGTAACCCAGGGATCGCAGGTTCGATCCCCCATCTGACCTTAATGAAATTAACAGTCTTTCAGATTGGACTTTAAACAGAGGTATCGTGTCGGCGCTTTACACTGTGCATGTAAAAGAACTAGAGGAGACTCTGTTTGTATCATTGCACTATCCTCCAAAAATCTAAAATGACTAATCTCTTAAGGATGATTCGCTCATATGAGCAACCGGTAGCGACGATAAATAAACGTAAAGCACACAAATAAACTGTTGGCGTTACAAATCCTAGCTAACTAGGCCATAGGCCGCCAATTTCACATTGATAGACAGCCAACCACGCCTCCTTGCCAGTAAGCCTCCAAGGCAGCCACCACGCCTCCTTGCCAGTAAGCCTCCAAGGCAGCCACCACGCCTCCTTGCCAGTAAGCCTCCAACTTCATACCACTGGGTTGTCATTCGGCTACCACGTGGACACATTCTCACCGACCATAAAGTACACAGAATCCACACTGTGTTTGTAAAGTAAGATACATTAATACAACGTTACCATTGCTAAGTTCCTGTGGTGTAGCATCTATAACCTGCCAGCCATTCATTCCTTTGTTATCAAGATCATGCCGCTTAAGCCATACTTCATTCCAGCAATGGAAGTTCCTTAACAACAAAGAAAATAACATTACAGTGTTATATGTTATATTTCGGGTTTGACGCCTGCATCAGCACCATTTTGGGCTATATCGCCGGCGGGCAGTTTACCTAACAACACCTTTCCTGGGCAGGCTCCAGCGGTTAACCAGTACTTGGGTGCACCAACCTCCGTAAGAAACTGCCAACTTTTTCATATAAATGAGACACCGACTGAGCGGGGCTCGAACCCGTGACCATCAGTGATGATAGGTTACAGTGGTATACAAGTCAGCGACATTAACCACTCGACCACGGAGGCGGACTGAAACATTACAGTGTACATAGAATATGTTGCTGTAAGTGTGGACAGATTATGTATAGGATATAAACCGAAAACGATCCAATATGTAAAATATTGGACTGTGTGAGGCGCGTTGCGCCGAAGACAGTACCAATAAGTTACATAATGGATCCTAAGCTAAAACACTGTCGTGACGTCATACCTTTATACGTGCAGTACATTATTATTAGTAATGGACTGCTGTCACAAGGCCAGAGTATTGTATTAAATACTATGCGTACATGCACGAAATTAACAATTTTAATTAGTAGGATATTGTTAAATTTTTTGTGTGTGTTTTAAGTAAGATATAAGCCTCAAACGGATCCAATATGTAAACTATTGGTACTGTCTTCGGCGTTACGCGCCTCACACAGTTCAATACTTTACATATTGGATCGGTTTCGGCTTATATCCTATACCTACATCAGTTGTTCTGTTCTATTCTTGTATTGCATGTAAGCTATGCATAGGTTAAATATGCAATCTTAGCTCCATTGCGAAACAAGTTCTTACAACTTCCTATTAATCACTCTCGATACCTAATTCCTGATGGAATCCATCACCATGATAGAGAGGGAATATGCAACGTGGAATTTAGATGGCTTGCATAAGGGCACAACCATAACCGCTCTAGCGGGGCTCGAACTCGAGGCCTTTCGCACCTGAAACGAACGCAGCCATTGCCACTATTGCTGACCCCGGGAATTCTCGCAGTCATTACCACTCTTGCTGTCCCTGTAAATTCTAACAGATCATACCACCCTTGTCATCCCAGGGAACTCTTGCAGCCAATACCACACTTGCCGTCCCTGGCCACTCTCTCAGCCCATGTCACTCTGGTCTCCCCCGGGAACTGTCGCAGCCCATGCCACTTTTGCCGTCCCCTATGGGCGAACCACTATCAGGTGTAGTAGCAAACGCGAGAAACCGGCATTCATTTGGATCGGCAGTTTCTCTGAAGTCAGTGACTTTACTAACCAAATTGAATCATTTTACTAACCAAATTGAATTACTTTACTAACCAAATTGAATCACTTTACTAATCAAATTGAATCACTTTACTAACCAAATTGAATCATTTGTGGCTGCCGTATCCTTATTGCCTGCTTCGTCAAAATAATAATCTATGGTACAGCTCCCGTCGGTGTCATGTGCCGACGAGAAGTTAGTCACAGTCCTACATGGAATTCCGAGGGCTCTGCACACTGGTAAGAATAATAAAAACATTCAATCATAACCCTCTTATCTGAAGAGCACCATCTACAACGGTTCCAATACACACACGATTGGGGTTTGAATAAATTGTTAGGGTTCAAAACCAAAAAACATTTTTAAAAAACTAAATGATGCCGTTGACACCATATATACACTATTATTTAGACAAACAAACGTGTCATTTTTAAACGTTAAATGTATAGTGCCGGCTTGGTGTAATAAAAAAAATGTTGAACCCAAAACCATTTGTCCATACCCAAAGTGTCTGTGTTCTGGTAGACAAATGCACAGATATAATATTACTATATTATATAAAATATCGGAGAGGTGAACGCATCACAGCCGCAACTATTCAAAAGCATCCAATCGAAATCATTGAAACACAAGCATCTACATCCAATTAAAATCATTGAAATTAAATCATCTTCATCCAATCAAAATCATTGAAACTAAATCATCTTCATCCAATCAAAATCATTGAAACAAAACCAGCTACATCCAATCAAAATCATTGAAACTAAACGTTTTTTGTTTTTTTTTTTTTTGGTGGTGTTCATTTATTAAATTTCATTTGCAACATAATTATATACATACACACAAAACATTCATATTTTCAAAATACATCCAATGATACTTAGAATTGGATCACCTGCATCCAGTCAAACGAGTTTTAAAATTTAATCAACTGACGATCATCAAAGTGCATGAGAACGAATCAGCTGCTGTCGTTCAAAATACCCGTGAATGAAACATAATTATTATTGTATAAAACATTTATAAAGTTTATTATATTTTGTATTATGCTCTTGATGAACGATTTCACTTACGAATAGGTGTACTGCGATTAAACATTAAAGGTTTTACTTCTGTTCAGAAATGCGAAATTGTACTGTATGTGATTGTCCCATTTTTTTCTACTTGCACTATATTCTACAGCGATATTCAGTTCGTCAATATTGTGATTTTACTAAGCGGATGGAACTGGAGGCACAACTGTCGATTTGTGAAATTGACAGACCACACGGAAATGCCCGGAGGCGATTGGCGATAGTAGGAGACTCTGGAATGGGTCTCTGTCTGTATCATTGCACTATTCTCCAAAATCTAAAATGACTAATCTCTTCAGGAGGCGTCGCTCATATGGGCAACCGGTAGCGACGATAAATAAACGTAAAACACACAAAAAGGAGTGATCAAGGAGAGAAACTATATACGCTCTGCTTCCGTTTCAATCCGTTCCTATATACTTACTTCTTTGATTGTGTGTGCATGTATTGTTTTGTGAATGTATATAGTGGAATAAATATGCTTAAACCAAAAAAGATTGTATGATTTTCGAATACATTTAAAATGTCTTTGATTTCATTTCTTTACTGATACTTAAGAAATAATAAGCATCAACCGTGGTATATCGCAGAATAACCCGAGTTTGTCGTTCTTATGCGTAGAAATATATCACGAAGGCCTTATATCACGAAGTCCGAAGGCCTTCGTGATATAAGGCCTTCGTGATATATGTCTACGCATAAGAACTTCAAACTCGGGTTATTCTGCGATATACCACGGTTGATACTTATTATTTCGATTCTAACTCGACTTACTTCTAATAATTTTAAAGGAGTATTTTCTTCAAACGCCGCTGCATTTGGCATTCGAAATTTCCTCCCGCGTAAGTGGTGATGTTATTTGTTATGGAAAATATCAATCTAGTGCATAAATGAACAAAAGTTGTACCTGATCAATAATTTTATTTATTTTGTCAAATAAATCTGTACAGAATAGTAACTGAAATGTTACTTAACAGAAAAACAAGACGGACATGAGATTATCTGATTCTAAAAATAGCTCACTTCCGTGAATTCCCACGGTATTTTTTACAAACATCACGTGACTTTCATTCATAAAACTTGTTACGCATTGTATAAATGGAATAGCCAAAACACGGTGCGCGCGCAGTATAGTTCAAGGTAGGTATATTGCAGAATAACCTGAGGTAGATTTTACTCTACAAGTATGTATGTTATTAGCTGGGTCGTGTTAGAATCTTGTATAATAACGGTTTTATAATGAGCACACTTACATGATAGCAACCCATCTTAGAATTTGTGACAGTGATTTTGAAAAGGAATATATCGTTAACAGAAGGTTCATTTATTATAAAATCTGCACACAGACCTGTTGTAGTTAAACACGCGAAAACCCAACATTGTCCGTATTTGACTGGACCATCCTTTTTCCATTGCCGCAGGATCTTCACACTACCAGCCCACTTTGTTGGACGGACGCCGTCATCATACTCTCCGCTCCAGTTTCCTACCAAAACCCCATCGTCTTGGGCAGAATTTACCTAGACATAGTAGCACATACTTAGCAAGGTCTATATATATACACACATGTTGTTTTAAACAACTACTGTTTTAAGACTGGCAAATCATGTGTGTTTTACGTTTATTTATCGTCGTTACCGGTTGCACATATGAGCGACGCCTCCTGAAGAGATTAGTCATTTTAGATTTTTGGAGGATAGTGCAATGATACAGAGAGAGACCCATTCCAGAGTCTCCTCTGGTTCTTTTATGTGTACGGTGTAAAGCACCGACACAAGACCTCGGTTTAACGTCCCATCTGAAAGACTGTTAATTTTATTAGGGTCAGACGGGGGATCGAACCTGCGATCCCTCGATTACCAGTCCAGCGTGTTACCACTGGACTACAGATCCGTCTGTGAACTGGCAAATCATGGATAATTACGCTGCTTATATACATTCATAAAATATTACGTTGCTAATATATATTCATAAAATATTACGTTGCTAATATATATTCATAAAATATTATGTTGCTAATATACATTCATAAAATATTACGTTACTTATATACATTGGAAAGTTTATTAGGCAGACCGTTTTTCCATTATTACACATGAAGGTAGGATAAAATCGAATATCTGGGATATATTTACACAAATAAAGGAATTCAAAAAGCTCTAAGATTAGTTGGCAGTGGTTAGCATCATCGCCTCTCACCGATATACACACATGTTCAATTCTCAGATCGGGAAGTATGCGAGATGGTACGGTGGTCGCCACATTGGATATGTGGGCGTTCTCCGAGTTCTCAGGTTTCTAAGAACACGAAATTAAATAAAGTTTATACTAAGAAAACCTACTATTTGTGCTACGATTCTGGAGACCTTGACTGGGTCAGACATGCCTGATGGTTTGGCGTATAGGAAGCCTTGTCTCAAAAGAGTTAGGCAGATGTCCAGGATATCCTTATCGAACTGTAATATATATACATTTCCATCTTAACTCGTTGCATTATGGGTAAAATTAATGCTATAAATAGTTCAAATAACTGTAGCAGAGGACAATTCATTAATGTGTTTTTCTTATTTGTGTCTGAAAACAGAATATGTCACGGAATTTTATTAGAATTGTGTTGTTACGATGTCATTAATGATACAATTCTAAGGAAATTCCATGACACCATTTTCACCGCTAGCGTGCAAAGAGTTAAGGTACGTAGATATGGGGACATTATGCATAATATATCATTTTTTGCCCATAATTTTAAGATTTCAAAATGTGTGCGTGCGCAATTTTAAAATCGAGGTAATCAAAAAATGGAGTATGACATAATTATAAATTTCTGATGTACTCGATTTTAAAAACGCGCACGCATATTTCAAAAGTTATGCGTGAAATCTTAAAAATTAGTATGTATGTACAGTTTATCATATGTGGCCCATAATTTTTAAGATTTCAAGTTATGCGTGCGCGATTTTAAAATCGAGTATCTATGTACAGTTTATCATATGTGGCCCATAATTTTTAAGATTTCAAAAGTTATGAGTGCGCGATTTTAAAATCGAGTACATCAGAAAATGGAGTATGACATGTACAGTGTATCATATATTGCGTCAATTTTCAAGTACATTCAGACATAATGTAAGAGATCACATAAGAGAAATGGATAAAAGCGGTCCTTAAGCAGGTCGCCCCAGCCAGTTGGCAACAACATTGTAACTGGTCTCGCTAAGTACAGGTGATCTCTTAATACGCATGACCTTAGCCTGGGTTCCAGCCTGTCGATTTTTATGTTTGGCAAAATGACAGCTTGATATTATCAGAAAGTCAATACGGCCCAATTAATGGTCTCGGTGTTAAAATATATTTATATGAATGGCCAGGCAGGCTAGAATGACACCTACAACATGACTAACTGTACAGTTCCGCCAATGTAATAACATGTGCGTTGTCTGTGCACTGTATATAACGTTAAATACCTCCGCATATTTATTTATCAAAATTAATTGTGACTGAAATGTTAACTGTTTGGGAAATAATCATAACCTGTCCATAGTGCCACTCTTTAGCCCCTTTTCTCTTAGGAGTGCCCCTGAAGACACAGCCGGTTGGATTCAGAACATATTCCTCGAGTAGATTTGTCTCCCGCATGAATACGCCGTCGTCTGAAAATCAACACAACAATGGGTGAATGTACAGACGGTTGGGATCTGCACAACAATGGGTGAATACTTGTATATGTACAGACGGTTGGGATCTGCACAACAATGGGTGAATACTTGTATATGTACAGACGGTTGGGATCTGCACAACAATGGGTGCATACTTGTATATGTACAGACGGTTGGGATCTGCACAACAATGGGTGCATACTTGTATATGCACAGACGGTTGGGATCTGCACAACAATGGGTGCATACTTGTATATGTACAGACGGTTGGGATCTGCACAACAATGGGTGCATACTTGTATATGCATGCACAGACGGTTGGGATCTGCACACATGATTGCCAGTGTCGGGTGAGTGGGTACACCGGTCCCAAAATATGTGTTGTCATTTTTTTAGGGACATTATGACACACCATTCACAACCACCATCTATTCGGCTGCGCAGAGCCGGTCACAAATTTGGTGCATTTAACGACTAAATTTAAAATGTGTACCCGGTTCCATTGTGTGTTTGTACAGTGTCAAGCCTATGATATGAAGATAGATAGATTTTTGATTTTGTGTGTGCAACCTGAGCATATAATCAATGCAAAGCCATACAAAACAACAACCAGCCTGATGGTGCAGAGCCGGTCAAAAATTTGGTGCATTTAACGACTAAATTTAAAATGTGTACCCAGTTCCATTGTGTGTTTGTACAGTGTCAAGCCTATGATATGAAGATAGATAGATTGTTTATTTTGTATGTGCAACCTGAGCATATAATCAATGCAAAGCCATACAAAACAACAACCAGCCTGATGGGCTTATGATGCACTAACATGTAATAGCATAATCAGTACAATAAATGAGCAAACATAAATCCGTTTGTATCAAGTAGTCATATTTCCTAATTTTCTTAAAATTGTTTTTTGCACAGAAATATTTTAGTTTATCAAATTTATTTTAGCTCGATTGCGAAACAAGTTAAATCAACTTATATTAATCACTCTCGAGACCTCATTCCTGATGGAATCCATCGCCGCGAGGGAGAGAGAAGGGGTACCGTGGGATTTAAATGCCTTGCCTAAGGGCACACTCATAACGGCTCCAGCGGGGCTCGAACTCTGGACCGTTCACACCTGAAGCGAACGCGCTACCACGGCGAAATATTTTGAAATCAGAACCGCTTAAAATGGGAATCATTTATCCAGACCCCAAGTGTGTGTGGGTCTACATGTATAAATATACTTCAACTTCTATATACATCCATCAAATTGAATTCATTTTAACTACCCCATTGGGGAGTCTCGTGTCTCACAATACACAACAGCACAACCACTTATATTAGTGTGAACGTCCGTACTATAAAATAGTTAGGTACAATTTTCAAATTTGTTTCTGTTTGCTTTTTTTGTTGTTTCAAAATTAAAAACAGCAGAAAAAACAAATTATTTCCTATCTATTACTTTATCATTAACTGTTCTTGATAGTCAGAAAATAGCTAAAGTACAAACGTACATCCAACCGCTGAGGAATACGAAACTCAAGCAGTGTCAGAAAAATTGTCATCTGCCACTGTTTGAAAACAGTGACAGACGGTTTCTTATTTTCATCCTAATGAAGTTATTTGAAAAATTATTTGTGATTGTCCGAAAGAAATGACAGAGAAAAATGAATAAGTTACCTTCACACCATGGATTAAACAGAATCGTGACGTCACGGTTGTGATGGTACTCCCATATCGCCAACTTGTCTGTTCCATTCTCATCCTTCCCTTCGCTAAACGTCTTAAGTTGTAGATTCCATTCCCCCACAATGCAGTTACATGGTATATGAACCTGTTATAAATATAAGCTGAAACTGTCATTAACGTCCGACATAAGAAATAGTTCCGGTATCATTTTCAAGTTAGTTTCTGTTTGCTGTCAAAATTAAGAACTACAGACAAAACAAATTCATTAGAAAATATTATTTAATTATTAACTCTTCATTATAGTGAGAAAAATAGCTAAAATACAAAGCTACATCTAACCGCGCAGGAATACGAAATGCAACCGATGTAAGAGTAAATTGCCATCTTTCACTGTTTCAAAGCGGTGTGTAAGATGGATGTTTCATTCACCGGACATGAAAGTGTGACTGACATTCGGACATACATACGGACGGACGGACGGGGTGCAATCATATCGCCCCCAAACCGATAAACCGGTAGGAGACTAATATGTTTAAATCAACACCGAAATAGACCGGTAGGAGATTAATATGTTTAAATCAACACCGAAATAGACCGGTAGGAGATTAGTATGTTTAAATCAACACCGAAATAGACCGGTAGGAGATTAATATGTTTAAATCAACACCGAAATAGACCGGTAGGAGATTAATATGTTTAAATCAACACCGAAATAGACCGGTAGGAGATTAGTATGTTTAAATCAACACCGAAATAGACCGGTAGGAGACTAATATGTTTAAATCAACACCGAAATAGACAGGTAGGAGATTAATATGTTTAAATCAACACCGACACACAGTCAAACCTGTGTTAGTGGTCACCTCCATTAAGCAGCCAACCTGTATTAAGCAGCCAGTTTCCAGATTCCCAATATGATGTTTTATTATACATTTGACCTCTATTAAGCAGCCACCTGTGCTAAGCAGCCACTTTCTGTGATTCTCTTGGCTGGCTGCTTAACACAGGGCTGACTGTAGTTATACATCGGGTGTCGTGTATGCATATATTCCTTTATGAAGTGAAATAACAATTGCTAAATGCCGACAGAATATAACTTACTATAACATTGATATCCTTTCCCGACTTCGATTCCAAATTTGCACCCCATGCATCGGTTTCAAATTTGGTATTTCCAGATTCATCCAAATCTATCAGAACTTTGCTACCCTGCGAATGAATAGGCTTCTCCCCTGCAATCCAAGAATATGCTAACCACTTATCAATGGAATGGGATAGTCCGTTAACAATGAACGTCTCGTGATAGCGCAGTGGGTGCGCGTTCGCTTCAGGTGCGAAAGGTCCGGAGTTCGAGCCCCACTGGAGCCGTTACGATGGTGCCCTTAAGCAAGGCATTTAAATTCCACATTGCCTCTTCTCTCTCCCTCGTGGCGATGGATTCCATCAGGAATGAGGTCTCGAGAGTGATATTTTGTATAAACTAAATTTGACGGAATATAGATAATACTAGAATATAAAAACCAATTTCCCCAGAAATGTGTGATTTTGTCTAGAAACGATATTCAGTTTATACAAATTTATTTTAGCTCGATTGCGAAACAAGTTATGTCAACTTATATTAATCACTCTCGAGGAATAAGAAATGATATTTGATTGATGCTACAATGTTTTGAGTTGTAGCATGGTCATGGGATGTAGTAACCCCGGGGGTCCAGGATATGCGCCGGGTGCCTGTGACTCGATCGAAATGAAAAATGTGCAATCTATTGATTTGAATACATGTCGCGTTCATATTACATGGTTATCTCGAATATATGTCGCGTTCACATTACACATTACATGGTTATCTCGAATATATGTCGAGTTCACATTACATGGTTATCTCGAATATATGTCGAGTTCACATTACATGGTTATCTCGAATATATGTCGAGTTCACATTACACATTACATGGTTATCTCGAATATATGTCGAGTTCATATTACATGGTTATCTCGAATATATATCGAGTTCATATTACATGGTTATCTCGAATATATGTCGCATTCACATTACATGGTTATCTCGAATATATGTCGCGTTCACATTACATGGTTATCTAGAATATAAGTCGCGTTCATATTACATGGTTATCTCCAATATATGTCGCGTTCACATTACATGGTTATCTCGAATATATGTCGAGTTTACATAACATGGTTATCTAGAATATAAGTCGTGTTCATATTACATGGTTATCTCGAATATATGTCGAGTTCACATTACACATTACATGGTTATCTCGAATATATGTCGAGTTCACATTACATGGTTATCTAGAATATAAGTCGCGTTCATATTACATGGTTATCTCGAATATATGTCGCGTTCACATTACATGGTTATCTCGAATATATGTCGAGTTCATATTACATGGTTATCTCGAATATATGTCGAGTTCACATTACACATTACATGGTTATCTCGAATATATGTCGCGTTCACATTACATGGTTATCTCGAATATATGTCGAGTTCACATTACAAAATACATGGTTATCTCGAATATTAACATATGTAATGGCGCTAACGGTAATTGATTGATAGCATTTGGTTTACATTAAATCAATTCAAGCAATGTTCATCTTCTATACCGTAAAACTAAACATCTTTATAGTAATACAATATGTAAATATACCATTTTGAATATATACGCATGTTAAATGTATTGTATTACCTGACATATATACTATTATATATTCGCCTTCACACACTTTAACCACGCCCAATATAGTTCATACCCCGGCGGAAACTATTAACCCACGATTCATTCCTTAACATGAACTAATTACACGCATCAACATTAAATGCAACAATGTCATGGCGTAACTGTGTACGTTGGTTATAATTATTGTGTATGTGCATTTATGCTATAGTGTTAAGACATTTAAGAGGACCCTAAGGAAGATTAGTTCAGAACTAATTAGGTCACCCTCTAAAAATAACGAAATCTATCTAACCTATTGAAAATCCGATTTGGAAGTTGTTTTTCTTATCCTCGTACGGTCGGTCAAACGTGATCGTCAGCTTGATCTCTTGCCCACGGCGTACAACCAGCTCTCCAGGTATGACGCTACCATCCTCGCCGTCCTTGTCTTCCACACAGTCATAGTCATCTGTCCTAGAAAATGCATGAATTAAACTATAACATTTATTCAGCGCTTTAATTCTAGATGATACAAGAAAATGATTAAAATCTCCATTCCCGGGCGATTAAACAATTCTAATTTCCGAAGTAATTCTTTGAAGTAATTCTGTTGCTTCTAAGAAGTAATTATTTCTCTTCCGGATTTCGAGCAGAAGAGTTCATTATTAGTTTGCAACAGGTACGTATTACTGTATACAATGCTGTGTACATTGGTCTAGTATAATATGCCTGAAATGTCACGATGTTGTAAGATTTCATTTTCAAATTATCACTTGATCCATCTTTTGTTTTGTGAAAAGACAAACAGACGGACAGGTGGAGAGTAAACCTATGCTCACCTATACTCTCTTCCTCGGCAACATTGTGACATTTCACACATGGGAACATACCAATATATAGATTATGCCCGTTTTGGTAGCAATATTATTAACGAAGAGGACACACTGGAATTGAACAATCGTCTGCGAAACGTGTTTTACACTGAATAGATTATCATAAACTAGAAATAACAGGGGACGAAGGACGGTGCCCTGGGGAACATCAGTAGTGACATTATATTTGAAGCTTCAGATCCTACAAAGACATACTGATTCCGATTAGACAAATAGTCGCTTAACCAGTAGAGACGTTCGTTGTTAATTCCATAAAATGATTGCTTAAGCTTAAGCAAGAGAACCACAGTGCATCAATATCTCAATAATTCTAATACATTGTATATACTTTATTTAAGGAATGAATGGCGAGTTAGTTTCCATGTGTGGAAACTCATTGAGTGTGTTTAATGTGCGTGGAGGCCGAAGGCATCAACGGAAACGTTAGACCAACCCAATGTAGTTCTTACCCCCCAATGGAAACTATTAACTCGCGATTCATTACTTATATTTACATTCCCGATAGATTGTGGCAGGTGGGTGGTTCTATCCGGTACATGCTCGTAACTGAACTACTTATCAAGGAAGTCCCCCAATAAGAGCTGGAGAGGAGGGTAAGCTCGAAACTAAACATAACACGCATTACATGGTTGCCAGAAACAGGTTCGATCCCACGTCTGATCCTAATAAAATTAACAGTCTTTCAGATGGGACATTAAACCGAACCAAAGGTGACTCTGGAATGGGTCTCTGTCTGTATCATTGCACTAACCTCCAGAAATCTAAAATGATTAATTTCTTCAGAGACGTCGCTCATATGGGCAACCGGTAGCGACGATAAATAAATGTGAAAAAAACAACAACAAAACCCAGAAACATATCATATTACCCTTATTGAATATTGAAGTAACTACATGATATTGCAATATTGATGACGTAATCTTTCGTGTCTAATGCAACAAGAAACTAATACAGTAACTAAGGCTTAACTATCCGTGTATTACTAAATTATGCACGCGCAGTACTAGCTTGGTACACACGTGACTAACCTGTGTTAACTGTCTGTGTAAGTTATGCACGCGCAGTACTAGCTTGGTACACACGTGATTAACCTGTATTAACTATCTGTGTACGTTGTGCACGTGCAGTACTAGCTTGGTACACACGTGACTAACCTGTGTTAACTATCTGTGTAAGTTGTGCACGCGCAGTACTAGCTTGGCATACACGTGACTAACCTGTGTTAACTATCTGTGTAAGTTGTGCACGCGCAGTACTAGCTTGGCATACACGTGACTAACGTGCGTTAACTATCTGTGTAAATTGTGCACGTGCAATACTAGCTTGGTACACACGTGACTAACCCGTGTTAACTATCTGTGACTAACCTGTGTTAACTATCTGTGTAAGTTATGCACGTGCAATACTAGCTTGGTACACACGTGACTAACCCGTGTTAACTATCTGTGACTAACCTGTGTTAACTATCTGTGTAAGCTATGCACGCGCAGTACTATGTATGTATGTTCCATTAATGTCAAACCCCTCTCGGGGACCTACACATGTTTTCCTGGACAGGCTTACCGACCTAAGCGATTAACCCAGTACTAAGCAATGTGTGTGAGGTGCTTTGCTCAAGGACACTACATACGTGGCATGTCCGAGTATCGAACCCTGATCCGTTTGACCACTGGACCACGGACGCCACACTAGTACTAGTACTGCACTAGCTTGGCACACACGTGACTAACCTGTGTTAACTATCTGTACTATCACGCGCAGTGCTAGCTTGGCACACACGTGACTAACCTGTGTTTCTTAGCGTTTTCCTCTACATGTAAGTTCACCGCCTTCACTATGAGATCAGTAGGTAGCTCGTATTTCGGCACTTCCGGTTCGACATGGATAGGCGGCACATCTGGTGAAATATAATACAGTTAGAAACATGGGTAGCACTATGGGTTACATAATGGCACTGCGAACGAAGACAGAAGCAAGTCTTTCCATTTTTCTTGCAATGTAGTGCATCGTGGATACTGTTGTGTGCAACTGAATTGCATGTTCTGCCTGTTTGCACACTACCTAATGTTAATGCTAATTTCCAATTTGACATTTTTGTTTTCAATTATTTTCGATCATATTACTAGTATAATTATGTTGAGCACAATTAAAAAGACTGACATATGTCACAATAGTGCCTGCGAATAATTATTATTGTAAATATATTTCGCAGCACACTCGTATGTACATCTGTTGGAGATCTGAAATTACATCAAATACAGACAATATAGTTATGTGAAATAGGCTACGAATGTAAGTTTCAGAATTCGTAATGATTGGAAATTACAGTATTGCAATTGTTTCTAATGATTTCAGTGTATGGCGTTCTTGCTTCTGTGTACACAGTGCATAAGGCTAGTACACTCTATGTTAATGTCTACTGTGTACTCCTGTTATCTTATACACTACAACAATTCGTATTGCGCTATTGCTTCTGTGTACACAGTGCATAGGGCTAGTATACTCTGTGTTAATGTCTACTGTGTACTCCTGTTATTTTCTACACTTCAAAAATTCAGCAAAGGATCTTCGAAGAAGCGTATGTACTGTATTTATGTTGAGAATGTCCACAAACAGAATGCTCAGATAGATTCGTACACAGCTTTAAATCTATGGAATTCATTTTCTCACATATGGCTTTTTTTCTGTGCAATTTGGGAGTGTGAGCTAAAGTAACCTAGCACCTCCAAGAGTTGTTGATAAGGAAATCCCACCAGAGAGCTGAATATGCATGCCAGGAACGAGACCCTGTCGTTACATGCATCTCCAGCCCGATGGTGGAATTGCCTTGTCTGTAACTCTATGCACAGGGATTCGGCACGTTTGGGGGTACTAGTATATATATTTAAGTACAGGGATTCTACTCTGTGGGATGTCAGATTTCGCATCGATCAGTAATATGGCCCTATCTGAAACAATTTTGTACAAATCTGTCCGAATATAACGCCTATCCCGAGTCATTATATTGTTCTTCAAATAAAACACAACTTTAAGCTGCATGCATGTATACTTTACAAACAATTGCCACAGACATTGGCCATAGCAGGTCACATTTCCATACTAGGACACGGGTTCTGTCAGCAACAACAAAAAAATCTTCGACGGTAGAGTTTTAACTGTGAATAACATTATCAATAAAATGTGTTTCCACTAACATGTAGGTTTATTCGGCAAAAATGTACGTCAAAAAGAGATTTCGTAGAATTTTCAATTTGTTTTGAAAATTTCTAAAGCGGCGCAATTCGCGTTGAAACGAGCGTTGAAACGAGCGTTCTGATTGGATTATTAGAATGTAACAAGATGTTTTTTTTATATGAAGAATAATCATAATCCAATCAGAACACTCGTTTCAACCCTGCTTTTGACGCAACTGTACAAATGATGTCAGCCTCTATTTACACGCATTAATGGCGTATAAAAGTGATGAGGTCATTGGAATGTGATTGTATGAACGGTCTATGTGAGGTTTACATGTACATGTTACTGGGGGTGGATGTCATGTCATTGTATGAACGGTCTATGTGAGGTTTACATGTACATGTTACTGGGGGTGGATGTCATGTCATTGTATGAACGGTCTATGTGAGGTTTACATGTACATGTTACTGGGGGTGGATGTCATGTCATTGTATGAACGGTCTATGTGAGGTTTACATGTACATGTTACTGGGGGTGGATGTCATGTCATTGTATGAACGGTCTATGTGAGGTTTACATGTACATGTTACTGGGGGTGGATGTCATGTCATTGTATGAACGGTCTATGTGAGGTTTACATGTACATGTTACTGGGGGTGGATGTCATGTCATTGTATGAACGGTCTATGTGAGGTTTACATGTACATGTTACTGGGGGTGGATGTCATGTCATTGTATGAACGGTCTATGTGAGGTTTACATGTACATGTTACTGGGGGTGGATGTCATGTCATTGTATGAACGGTCTATGTGAGGTTTACATGTACATGTTACTGGGGGTGGATGTCATGTCATTGTATGAACGGTCTATGTGAGGTTTACATGTACATGTTACTGGGGGTGGATGTCATGTCATTGTATGAACGGTCTATGTGATGTGTACATGTACATGTTACTGGGGGTGGATGTCATGTCATTGTATGAACGGTCTATGTGATGTGTACATGTACATGTTACTGGGGGTGGATGTCATGTCATTGTATGAACGGTCTATGTGATGTGTACATGTATAGGATACTGGGGGTGGATGTCATGTCATTGTATGAAGGGTCTATGTGATGTGTACATGTATAGGATACTGGGGGTGGATGTCATGTCATTGTATGAAGGGTCTATGTGAGGTTTACATGTATAGGATACTGGCGTGTATACACGTGTACTGACTGTTATACCTTCAGGTACTATCGGTGGTGGGGTCACTGCCCTTCTTGGCCTTTCACGTGCCGCACGGCTAATGTTGTTGTCACGTGTCTCACGGCTAGTGGTGCTGTCACGTGTTTCACGGCTAGTGGTGTTGTCACCTGTCGCATGGCTAGTGGTGTTGTCACCTGTCGCATGGCTAGTGGTGTTGTCACCTGTCGCACGGTTAGTGGTGCTGTCATCTGCCACAGGGCTAGGAGTGCTGTCACGTGTCGTACGGCTAGTGTTTGTGTTACGATCCCGTTCCCAGGAATAACGATTTAGTCTGCTGCTACCATAGTAGTACGTATTCCAGTCATAACTGGAGTAATCATTATAGTTGTACCGACTGCTTGAATTATATCCGAACCCACCGTAATACGGTGACCCGTAGTTCCCGTAGTTGGGATAACCAAACGAGTACCTTGGGTACCAATTGGACCGGTATCTGCCGTACATTATCAGCTGTATCTGAAAGTGTAGTAACGCCAAATGTAGTGTACTCGTACTTGGCTGGGTCCGCCTCCGTGGTCGAGTGGTTACGGTCGCTGACTTGTATACCACTGTAACCTATCATCACTGATGGTCACGGGTTCGAGCCACGCTCAGGCCGTGTCTCATTTATATGAAAAAGTTGGCAGTTTCTTACGGAGGTTGGTGCACCCAAGTAATGGTTAAACGCTTGAGCCTGCCCAGAAAAGGTGTTGTTAAGTAAACTGCCCGCCGGCGATATAGCCCGAAATGGTGCTGATGCAGGCGTAAAACCCGAAATATAACATAGAAATATAACGTACTTGGCTGGGGATAGTTCGATCGTTAATCATGGTGACAGTAGTATGGACATAGTAGGATCGAACTATCCACAGCCAACCTGCAAGCAAGCACGCACGCGAGCACGCAAGGAAGCAAACACGCACGCAAGCAAGCACGCAACGCAAGCACGCACGCGAGCACGCAAGGAAGCAAACACGCACGCACGCAAGCAAGTACGCAAGCACGCAAGTCAGCAAGCGAGCCAGCGAGCGAGCACGCACGCAATCACGCACGCAATCAAGCAAACGAGCGAGAGAGCACACACGCACGCAAGTAAGCGAGCCGACTGCTTGAACTATATCCGAACCCACCGTAATATGGTGAACCGTAGTACCCGTAGCGGGGTAGGACAGGACTGGGTGCCATGGCGGGCGCAATGCACGCACGAACGCACCCAGACAGACACACACACACAGACAGACAGATCAGACAGACTCACAGAACAGACAGACTCACAGACATATAGAACATACAGACTCACAGACATATAGAACAGACATACTCACAGACATATAGAACAGACAGACTCACATACATATAGAACAGACAGACTCACAGACATATATAACAGACAGACTCACAGACATATAGAACAGACAGACTCACGGACATATAGAACAGACATACTCACAGACATATAGAACAGACATACTCACATACATATAGAACAGACAGACTCACAGACATATATAACATACAGACTCACAGACATATAGAACATACAGACTCACATACATATAGAACAGACAGACTCACGGACATATAGAACAGACATACTCACAGACATATATAACAGACATACTCACATACATATAGAACATACAGACTCACAGACATATATAACATACAGACTCACAGACATATAGAACATACAGACTCACATACATATATAACAGACAGACTCACATACATATAGAACAGACAGACTCACAGACATATAGAACATACAGACTCACAGACATATAGAACATACAGACTCACATACATATATAACAGACAGACTCACATACATATAGAACAGACAGACTCACAGACATATAGAACATACAGACTCACGGACATATATAACAGACAGACTCACATACATATAGAACAGACAGACTCACATACATATAGAACAGACAGACTCACAGACATATAGAACAGACAGACTCACAGACATATAGAACATACAGACTCACATACATATAGAACATACAGACTCACAGACATATAGAACATACAGACTCACATACATATATAACATACAGACTCACATACATATATAACAGACAAACTCACAGACATATAGAACAGACAGACTCACAGACATATAGAACACACAGACTCACAGACATATAGAACAGACAGACTCACAGACATATAGAACAGACAGACTCACAGACATATAGAACAGACAGACTCACACGCAAAGGCAATAAACCCATTTCCTGCTACCGGGTTTAATAACGACACTACTTGGATGAGTGAGTCATCAACTACCTTGTTTTTGCATATTATATCTTTCATAACCTTGCTTTCACATTTACGAATTTAATAGTTTCAAGTTTCAAGTAAATAATAAGTGGCTGTCCTATTAGCGCAGTGGTTAGCGCGCTCGCTTCTCACCAATGCATCCTGGGTTCGATCCTTGGACCGGGAAGTATGTGAGATGGTACGTTAGTCGCCAGATCGGACAGGTGGGTTTTCTCCGGATACTCCGGTTTCCTCTCACACGAATGACAACATAATTATACGCGTTCATCCGCGCCAACGAGAGTGATTAATATAAGTTGTTAGAACTTGCTTCGCAATCGTTGTAAAATAAATAAAAGTTGAAACTAAGTAAATAATGAAGCAACTTTCTCCCAATTATATAATTCCATTGTAAATTATGCGGATCGATATGCTTATTGATTAGAGTTGCCAACGGAGATCATTGTATTGATACGTCGACAATAAAGGTGTACGTACATTGAATGCAGCTGTCAGCCATGCATGCAATGCAATGTGGTAGCTATAGTTTAGTAATCCGTTTATGTATAGAATATAAGCCGAATACGATCAAATATGTTAAATATTGGACTGTGTGAGGCACGTAGCGTCGAAGACAGTACCACTATTTTACATATTGGATCTGTTTGAGGCTTATATCTTTGGGGAGGGCAGTTTACTAATGTTGCTAGAACTTGTTGCCCAACCCATTTTGCATTTTATCACATATAATGACTGTTAAGTCTATATGTACTATATATGTAAAATAGCAAATAAAACATGATTAAACAATATCTTACAATCACACCCCTATAAGAACACGATCCTACCGATTAAAATTGTTAAGTTCTTACATTTAAGCGTAGGATTTAATATAGTACTCTGGCCTTTTGACAGCAGTCCAATATTAATAATAATGGACTGCACGTACAAAGGTATGACGTCACTACAGTGTTTTAAGTAATCTTAATGTTTCTTTTTGCGTTTTATTTATTTAGTCGGAAAAAATACTATAATTCATATGTAAATTTATGCTAATGTTTATTTTAGTAAACCACCTCTGTGATTTGGTTAAAAATATCCATAAAGGGAGATAATTTATAATTTCACAAGAACATGTTCTTTAGTGGACATGTTTTCCAATTTTTACTTCTCACCGTAATAATTTAGTATTGAAAAATGAAAATATATGACACTAGTCACAATATTTAATCATCCGCGCCTTACACTATCTAAGTGTACAGCACATTCTAAGTAAGCACATTACGGCATTAAGAGACGGATATGTAGTCCAGTGGTAACACGCTGGACTGGCAATCAATGGATCGCAGGTCTGACCCACAGGGATTCGGCACGTTTGGGGGTACTAGTATATATATTTAAGTACTTAAATATATATACTAGTACCCCCAAACGTGCCGAATCCCTGTGGTCTGACCCTAATAAAATTAACAGTCTTTCAGAGAGGACTTTAAACCGAGGTCTCGTGTCGGTACGGTACACCGTGCACGTAAAAGAACCAGAGGAGACTTTGGATTGGGTCTCTGTCTGTATCATTGCACTATCCTCCAAAAATCTAAAATGACTAATCTCTTCAGGAGGCGTCGCTCATATGGGCAACCGGTAGCGACGATGAATAAACGTAAAACACACAAATAGTAGATTTTTAAATATCTTTCGGTTTACTAATATTTCACTGATTTTATTATACACCTGTTTTTTCATGCTCCTACCCGTTTATTTGTTCATTTATAATGTCCGTACTCGTTCGAAATCCAATACCCTTTATACATATAGTTTGAACTATTGGAAATAAGTAGAGCTCTATATGGATTTATTTTTAGATTATACAATAGGCATAATGTCTTACATTTCCACGCTATAGATGCATATATTGTTGCTATGTGTATAATGTTTATATTACCACGCTATAGATGCATATATTGTTGTATATATGTATAATGTTTATATTACCACGCTATAGATGCATATATTGTTGTATATATGTATAGTGTTTATATTACCACGCTCTAGATGCATATATTGTTGTATATATGTATAATGTTTATATTACCACGCTATAGATGCATATATTGTTGCATATATGTATAGTGTTTATATTACCACGCTCTAGATGCATATATTGTTGCATATATGTATAGTGTTTATATTACCACGCTCTAGATGCATATATTGTTGTATATATGTATAGTGTTTATATTACCACGCTCTAGATGCATATATTGTTGTATAAATGTATAGTGTTTATATTACCACGCTCTAGATGCATATATTGTTGCATATATGTATAGTGTTTATATTACCACGCTCTAGATGCATATATTGTTGCATATATGTATAGTGTTTATATTACCACGCTCTAGATGTATATATTGTTGTATATATGTATAGTGTTTATATTACCACGCTCTAGATGCATATATTGTTGTATATATGTATAGTGTTTATATTACCACGCTCTAGATGCATATATTGTTGCATATATGTATAGTGTTTATATTACCACGCTCTAGATGTATATATTGTTGTATATATGTATAGTGTTTATATTACCACGCTCTAGATGCATATATTGTTGCATATATGTATAGTGTTTATATTACCACGCTCTAGATGCATATATTGTTGCATATATGTATAGTGTTTATATTACCACGCTATAGATGCATATATTGTTGTATATATGTATAGTGTTTATATTACCACGCTCTAGATGCATATATTGTTGCATATATGTATAGTGTTTATATTACCACGCTCTAGATGCATATATTGTTGTATATATGTATAGTGTTTATATTACCACGCTCTAGATGTATATATTGTTGTATATATGTATAGTGTTTATATTACCACGCTCTAGATGCATATATTGTTGTATATATGTATAGTGTTTATATTACCACGCTCTAGATGCATATATTGTTGCATATATGTATAGTGTTTATATTACCACGCTCTAGATGCATATATTGTTGCATATATGTATAGTGTTTATATTACCACGCTCTAGATGCATATATTGTTGTATATATGTATAGTGTTTATATTACCACGCTCTAGATGCATATATTGTTGCATATATGTATGGTGTTTAATCGTAACGGCTATAGCTTGGCGCGAACCCCGGACCTATTGCACCTATCACGACTTCAACATATGTTTATTGAGATCCCTATAATCCCGAGCGTGTCACATTGAACCATATATGTATAGGATATAGGCCGAAAACGATCCAATATGTAAAATATTGGACTGTGTGAGACGCGTTGCGTAGCGCCGAAGACAGTACCAATATTTTACATATTGGATCCGTTTGAGGCTTATATCTTTCTTAAAACACACGCTTATATAACAAGATCCCACTAATAAAAAGTGTTAACTTCGTACATGTAAGCGCAGGATTTAATACAATACTCCGGCCTTTTGACAGCAGTCCATTACTAATAATAATGGACTGCAAGTACAAAGGTATAACGTCACGACAGTGTTTTAATAATAATCGTAACAATTAATTTTTAAACTATACACATTTCACTTATGTTGTAATAAATGCGCTGTGTCTTGCAGTGCATCCTACAGTAATACACTAAACTGAACTAATATCAAAATGCTGAACAATTGAAGATATGAAAAAGAACTAAACGGTATGTATCATCTGAGCCGGACCTGATATGGGTAGTAGAAAGCTAACAGCGATGTCGTCACGGGTTTCGAATCTAGGCATCGATGCTCGGGTTGTATTTGTGAGAAGCGGGCGTGGTAACGGCTGCGCTAATCGGACAGTTAAATTAAATTAAATTTGATAAATACAAAAAGAATGTATAAACTATCAACTAGTGGCTACATAATAAATAATCTTACTGTACTTCTCCCAGTAATCCAAACACTTCAGTATTGATAGATCATCGATTTATAGTAGCGTCTGCAATGTTTACATGTTACCACGCCGTTACTATGGGAAAAAACATAGACACAAAACGCATGATGTGCTGGATACAAAAACGCACACAAAGCAGATCTATAGACTTATTAAATTTAACATAAATACAACTCTAATGTCTGTAAACCAGGTAGGTATCGAGTGAAACCCGTGACTTCATTGCCATCATAAAAGATTATCGATTTTGATCGGCTATCTAGAGCGACAACCCTCGACCTTGATTTGTAAGCAAAATACAAAATACGGTATAGTTATGTAAGCGAGAACGGTTACACAGAGTGTCCGTGTTGGACGTGAACCCGGGCGGTGGCGGCGGTGGGGGTTATCGGATATATAGAACGACAACCCGTGACCTTGATTTGTAACCAAAGTACAAAATACGGTATAGTTATGTAAGCGAGAATGGTTACACAGAGTGTCCGAGTTGGACGTGAACTCGGGCGGTGGCGGCGGTGGGGGTTATGGGGCAGGGGGCTCATCTTAGGCAATAGTTACTGTGTGTGCTGCCACAGGTGATATGCTTGTCGCCATTTCAGTCTAGAGTATAGTGGTATTGTTGTTATTCTAGACATCACTGTAAGTTATGTAAGATGTAAGTTATGTAAGCAGGCACGTAGCCAGATTTGTATGGGGGGATCGTTTCGATACTGAGGCCAATAGGGGGGTCCGGGGGGAACATTAAAAATTGTCAAATTTAAAGGCTAGGGCACCCACTTGTAAAAGCTTATATATTCATAGTGTTCATATGTTTTCCACCAAGAAGCCATTAAGTTAATTAGTTAAAGCAGCATTACATCGTAATAAAGGATGTATTGGGTAAAATATAAATACTAATGTGTGTGTGTTTACAAAAATCGAAATAGTCGCTCAGAAAAGATAAAATTCCAATAAATTTAAACCGTCGTATACGCGAATTTGTTTATCAACACACGAACTGTAAACACGCACAGCGCGCATGTGTGAAACAACAGAGGATGTAGAAAACAACGTATATATTTTGAACATGAAATACTATCTATCTATCTTCCTCTAATGTCGAACCCCTCGCGGGGATGTAGACATGTAGACAATCTATCTTCCTCTAATGTCGAACCCCTCGCGGGGATGTAGACATGTAGACAATCTATCTTCCTCTAATGTCGAACCCCTCGCGGGGATGTAGACATGTAGACAATCTATCTTCCTCTAATGTCGAACCCCTCGCGGGGATGTAGACATGTAGACAATCTATCTTCCTCTAATGTCGAACCCCTCGCGGGGATGTAGACATGTAGACAATCTATCTTCCTCTAATGTCGAACCCCTCGCGGGGATGTAGACATGTAGACAATCTATCTTCCTCTAATGTCGAACCCCTCGCCGGGGTGTAGACATGTAGACAATCTATCTTCCTCTAATGTCGAACCCCTCGCGGGGGTGTAGACATGTAGACAATCTATCTTCCTCTAATGTCGAACCCCTCGCGGGGGTGTAGACATGTAGACAATCTATCTTCCTCTAATGTCGAACCCCTCGCGGGGGTGTAGACATGTATACAATCTATCTTCCTCTAATGTCGAACCCCTCGCGGGGATGTAGACATGTAGACAATCTATCTTCCTCTAATGTCGAATCCCTCGCGTGGATGTAGACATATAGACAATGTATATTCTTACACAATAATACAAACAAATTAAATAAAAATCACAAAATGTAAACGTCTGGGCCATTTATAGTCCTTTAAGTGGACTACCAATTTATGACAGCCATTTTGGACGCCATCTTGGATTTTCCGAACGCCACGATTTATGCCAATTTATACCGCATGTGTGAGATACTTCAGGCATTTACATACATTTTGGTATATAAGTCGTTTTGTTAGATGGCCGGGTAGGGCTGCCACTCAAAAATAGTGGTCCTATAAGCTAATAATTACCTAACCATATGAAATGCACATGTGTCACAAATTTATTTTAGCTCATTTGCAACAAACTGTGATACAGACAGACCGAACACAAGGGATAGTTTCTCTCACTTCAACTGTGAACTATGGTCAAGTATATAACAGAAATATATGTATCTGTTAACACGCTGGACTGGTAATCCAGGGATCGTAGGTTCGGTCCCCGGCTGACACTAATAAGATTAACTATCTTTCAGATGTGACTTTAAACCGAGGTTTCGTGTCGGTGTTGTACACCGTGCACGTAAAAGAACCAAAGGAGACTCTGGAATGGGTCTCTGCCTGTATCCTTGCACTATCCACCATCAATCTCAAATGACTAATCTCTTCAGGATGCGACGTTCATATGGGCAACCGATAGCGACGATAAATACACGTAAAACACGCATCATGTTTAATTATGACCAACGTGAGCTAAGCTTCAGGTGCCTTAATACTAGGGTTGTGGTCTAGACATATTTATAAAAGCGAGAGTTCGTCTTGGTCCATCGAGTTATTTCTATATGTATTGGTTCACCGAGTTATTTCTATATGTATTGGTTCACCGAGTTATTTCTATATGTATTGGTTCACCGAGTTATTTCTATATGTATTGGTTCAACGAGTTATTTCTATATGTATTGGTTCACCGAGTTATTTCTATATGTATTGGTTCACCGAGTTATTTCTATATGTATTGGTTCAACGAGTTATTTCTATATGTATTGGTTCACCGAGTTATTTCTATATGTATTGGTTCAACGAGTTATTTCTATATGTATTGGTTCACCGAGTTATTTCTATATGTATTGGTTCACCGAGTTATTTCTATATGTATTGGTTCACCGAGTTATTTCTATATGTATTGGTTCACCGAGTTATTTCTATATGTATTGGTTCAACTACTCTACCGTTCTGCATATAATAATGCATGCTGATACGCATTATAACCATTGACTCACCATTGTTAACACTGGCTAACAGACGAACGTAGGGCAAACATTTACAATACACAAATAAATCGTTCAAAAGAGTAGAGCAATAGAAACTACCACATACACAAATCTCTCTTCATCTCTCTCTCTCTCTCTTTCTTTCTTTCTTTCGTTCGCTCGCCCGCTCTCTCTCTCTCTCTCTCTCTCTCTCTCTCTGCTCTCGCCTTCTCTCTCCGCTCTCTCCTCTCTCTTCTCTCTCCACCCTCTCGTCTCTCTATTCTCTCTCTCCTCTCTTCTCCACCTCTCTCCGCCTCTTTTTATCTCTTTCTCTCTCTCTCCCTCCTCCCCCCTCTCTCTATCTCTACCCTCTCTCTTCTCTCTCCTCACTTCCCACCTTCTCTACGCCTCCCTTCTCTCTTCTCTCTCTCCCTCTCTCGTTCCCTCTCTCTCTCTCTCTCTTCTATCTCTTCTCTCTCCTCTCTTCTCCACTCTCTCTCCGCCTCCTTTATCTCTCTCCCTTCCCCCTCCCTCCTCCCTCCCTCCCTCCCTCCCTCTCTTCTCTCTCTCTCTCCTCTACCACACTCACTACATCACTCACTCACTCACTCTTCCCCTCTTTTTATCTTGAGGTAAACACACTCTCGAACACAATTCTTGAGCAGAGATACATGTTTGGTGCAACTAGCCATTAAAAACTAGCTGATACGGACACTGTTCATTCTATTTTTAAAACGTATAAAAAGACCATTGGACAGACAGACAGACAGACAGACAGACAGACAGACAGACGACAGAAGACAGACAGACAGACAGACAGACAGACAGACAGACAGACAGACAGACAGACAGACAGACAGACAGACAGACAGACAGACAGACAAGACAGACAGACAGCAGACAGACAGACAGACGACAGACAGACAGACGACAGACAGACAGACAGACAGACAGACAGACAGACAGACAGACAGACAGACAGACAGACAGACAGACAGACAGACAGACAGACAGACAGACAGACAGACAGACAGACAGACAGACAGACAGACAGACAGAGACAGACAGACAGACAGACAGACAGACAGACAGACAGACAGACAGACAGACAGACAGACAGACAGACAGACAGACAGACAGACAGACAGACAGACAGACAGACAGACAGACAGACAGACAGACAGACAGACAGACAGACAGACAGACAGACAGACAGACAGACAGACAGACAGACAGACAGACAGACAGACAGACAGACAGACAGACAGACAGACAGACAGACAGACAGACAGACAGACAGACAGACAGACAGACAGACAGACAGACAGACAGACAGACAGACAGACAGACAGACAGACAGACAGACAGACAGACAGACAGACAGACAGACAGACAGACAGACAGACAGACAGACAGACAGACAGACAGACAGACAGACAGACAGACAGACAGACAGACAGACAGACAGACAGACAGACAGACAGACAGACATACAGACAGACAGAAACGACACGACACGACACGACACGACACGACACGACACGACACGACACGACACGACACGACACGACACGACAGACAGACAGACAGACAGACAGACATGAACATTTATCTCACGTACATAATATTATGTACAACATGATGGTATAAACAAAGGCCAAACTAATATTTAGGAAGGAAAACAGTTGTATAAACAATCATATCATGCATATAGTAACTCTCTTTTTTTAAAACTATATTTATTTTACAATGATTGCGAAGCAAGTTTTATCAACTTATATTAATCACTCTCGTTGGCTCGGTTGAAAGCGTAAAAGTGGTCATTCGTGTGGGAGGAAACCGGAATACCCGGAGAAAACCCACCTGTCCGATCTGGCGACCATCGTACCATCTCACATACTTCCCTGTCCGAGGATCGATCGAACCCGTGTTGCATTGGTGAGAAGCGAGCTGCGCTAACCACTACGCTAATGGGACAGCCCATATATTAACTTGATGGGGGATTCTTCATATCAATTACAAATACAATAGTAATCACGACGTTTCCGTCTAATGGTAATAGAAAAAATGAAATGTAAACATACTATGGGATAACTTCAAGTTCTATGTGCTACCTTAGCTCAGAACGTATGTCTTAACGATACTTGGCACACAATTGTGTGCGCGAATTATTGGTGTACATAAAGATGTTCACATGACTGTGAGTGCGTGTTTGGTCATGTGATATGGTTCGATTGATAGTCAGTTCTACGCTAGGCTTAGATCAAGTTTTGTGTTGGTGCACCAGGTGTGATATAAGCGGAGTGGGATGAGACACAGTTCAGGAAAATCGGTTGACAAATACGTCAGTTATGTGGCCACAAGTAACCATTATGTTATTGTGCAGTGTCGCCATACTTGTTTCCCTTTACTAGTATATCTATACTCACGCGAAAAAGAAAGTGTGCACTTGGTTAGAGGGGGAATTATATACTTATATGCACACGTAAAACAGTGTTCTGATAATTATCAAATTTCAATTAAAAGTACAACATCGTGTCGTGTAGCCAATACATTTTTGCATATGTTGATAATAAATTTGCCTATTAATTGCTTCTATATATAAGTATAAAATTTTACCTCTAAAAAGGTGCACACTTTCTTTTTCGCTAGAGTATATTTTATTAGTACATGTACAGAATCTTTTTCAGAAATATTTTCATACGAATAACAATTCTGTATAACCATTCTTTATGTATAATTGGTATTGGGTAACAATGGATTTACCCAGCAATTAGGGATGTAATAAAGTATAACAATGTTATATATATGTCAAACATGTTCTATTTATTATGGGTTTAAATCACCGTAAACAACTTTGGGGAACAATCAATGACTGTTACCTCCCCGAACCGCTCTCATACATTGTCATAGCTATACGCTGTCTCGCCATCTTCGACATGCTGCGTTATTTACATACATTGTTTTAGTGCTGCTTCTATATGACGCATCTGTGGGTTTATATGCAAATAAATCAGTCTTCTTCCTGTTGAATATGGGAGGGGGGCTCCAGGATTTAGGTGGGATAGTTTGGGTCAATTTTTGTCAGGGCTTCACGTCTTGTAAAACGCTTAAACAATTGAACACAAGCAAATGTTTATTGCTTTCGAGCAAAGTGAATACAACCACGTACGTTTCCTCTAGTAGCGAATCCATTGATAGAATGAAAGGTAGTTTTGTCGGAGACATACTAATATCTATGGAGGCTGCTGTTATCTCAATAGCGAGACAAAGTTGTGCTAGGGGCTAACGTTAACCAAATTATTCAAATATATGAACTTCTTGTAACATATTACCTCTTTCAGCGCCGAATAAATTCAGAGCATGTGCACACAACATAGATCCAGATCAGCCGCGGCGTAACGCCGCGTCTGATCAGGATCTATGTTGTTTGCTATTCGGACAGGTGCTTCAGCTCCACTGTCTGAAGAGCAATCAGCATATAGCCTGATCAGACGGCATGTTCTATTATGTCCGATCGGGTTCTCTACTTTTTAACAAAGTCGCTTTTATGCGACATTGGCGCTGAAAGAGTTAAACACACTGTGTTCGTGGCCTAGTGGTTCAGGCGTCCGGCTACGGAGTGGGACGTCGAAGGTATGAAACTGTTTAGCATGCCGCATGCTGTACTAGAACAACGAGCGAGTGTGGACATTTGAACAATTAAGACATGAGGTAATAATAAAATTATTTAATTTTGTATTAATATGCTTACACTTAAAATCATTCTTTTTTGATAGGCAGTCATGAAGCTATTTCAAGTTGAATACATTCATTGAATACAATTGTCACAATGATCATTGATCCAGCTGCGGAAGTACCCTGTGCGTGCATACACGCTCGGTAGCTCGACTACACCATTGTCATGACAGCTACTAGATCCCCATGACGTCACACCAGTCAGTAGACTGCCGCACATTAACGGTCCGCCGCTGTCCCCCTGACATATATATATAATTATGCATTATATTAATATTTGCAACGTATACATTTCAATATACAGACATATCTGTAGTCCAGTGGTAACACGCTGGTAGTCCAGTGGTAACACGCTGGTAGTCCAGTGGTAACACGCTGGTAGTCCAGTGGTAACACGCTGGACTGGTAATCCAGGGATCGCAGGTTCGATCCCCCGTCTGACCATAATAAAATTAACAGTCTTTCAGATGTGGAAGTCGTGATGGTGCAGTGGATGCGCGTTCGCTTCAGGTGCGAAAGGTCTGGAGTTCGAGCCCCGCTGGAGCCGTTACGATTATGTCCTTAGGCAAGGCATTTAAATTCCACGTTGCCTCTTCTCTCCCTCGTGGCGATGGATTCCATCAGGAATGAGGTATCGAGAGTGATTTATATAAGTTGAAAGAACTTGTTTCGCAATCGAGCTAAAATAAATTTGTATAAACAATGGGACGTTAAACCGAGGTCTCGTGTCGATGCTTTACACCGTGCACGTAAAAGAACAAGAGGAGACTCTGGAATGGGTCTCTGTCTGTATCATGCACTATCCTCCAAAGTCTAAAATGACTAATCTCTTCAGGAGGCATCGCTCATATGGGCAACCGGTAGCGACGATAAATAAATGTAAAACACACACACATTTCAATATAGAGCAAACACATTTGACTAACATATATAGTTGTCTGCTATTCTATTTAAGGAGCTATGTCTTCTAAAATGTGCTAGATATTGATACAAAATTAATACTTCGAACATAAACAACAAGCAATGTCAACACGCTTCTTTCTATTAAGTTGACTATTGGCCCAACTACGATGTTTAGAAATATAAACTTCAGTTTGGAAGTTAATTGTTAATTAATGAATCTCTAGAACAATTGATTATTTAGTGGGCGCCATATCGACCATAAGGAGTAAACAGTTAACGTCAAAGCTTACACAGTTTTGCATTGTTATTTACATTACACGATCCGCTTAACTCCAGCATTGTTATCTATATTATAATTTATACGATCCGCTTAACTCCAGCATTGTTATCTATATTACACGATATGCTGAACTCTAGCATTGTTACTTACATTACATGCTCCGGTTCCGTCCTCCGTATGATATCCTCGCACGCAGATGTGTTGGTCTAAGATATTTGTAGAGTCTCCATAGTTCCAGTATTCACCGCAAATGCTGTTGGGCAGAACCGTAACGTCAGCCTTCTGCAGTTGATTAGCTGGTCTGTTATTGGCTTGACGATGAACGTACACATACCATGTATTATTATATTAAAAAATTGCACTATGGATGAACGTAGACTATAATTGCTTACTCTTACTATTTATCACATACCTTTGCTTGCATTCAGTGTAATACAGCCATCTCATATATTCTTGTATGACCACACATTTAATATAAAATCACCTGGAAGTATTCTGATTGGCTGAGGCACGACATTGACTGCTTGCAATAGCTAGCAATCTTTGTAAAATAAATAAAATTTAAACGTGTTTAAAGAACTGGTATAACTTTCATTAATATGCATTGCCTAGTTACATGTTGTGGCTGCATAAGTGGCCGGGTGGTTATGGTCGTTGACTTCAAATCTCTCCCTCCTCATCGCTGTAGATTCGAATCCCAATGTCGAATTATTTCATGCGAGGAATCTATCCATCTGGCCTGCTGAAAGTAGTTGGTTCTACCCGGGTACCTGCTCGCGCTAGAAATATTACTTGCAATGGCACCTGCGGGGACATCAATAATAGCGTGAGAGGCGCCATATGACCTTAGATATGTTTGTAGTGCGAATTTACGTTCCATAAACAAATAAACAAACAAACACCCCAATGTGGTAATGCTACGTTACCTTGGGGGACAAAAGAAATGTTTGAATTTATCAATTTATACCTTTCAATCCCCACCCGGTTATTATACAATTATTCCAGTCAAAGTCCTCCGTACCGCTGGCAACTTTAATGGCATTATCTGCGATGGACACACCTGGGATTTCAGCGAGCTTAATAACAGCAATGTCATTGGGATAGGCACCTGCACCTATGCCGAAGTCGTCATGCTATAAACAAACAATTATTGTTTTATATTTATGCATTGTTAACATATATTGATTTTGTATTTATGTTGATAGAGAAATATAAAAAAAAAGGAATTAAAAAAATAATAAACAAGGAAACTCGATGAATTGATACCCCCGACAATCTTGAGCTGGGGGGACACATTTTAAAAAAATATTCTAAACGATTAAAGGGCAATAACTCTTGTGTTGCTAGATCGACACCGAGGAAAAGTACACGTGCAGCACCACACTGTGGTGATACATACCTATTGTACTCAGAAATCCCACTCATTAGTTACTGGCTCCTGACAAACGAAGGAACGATGTCAAGGCATTAGTATTTCGTCGAAGTGACGCATTAAAACAAGGCCTTGTAGTTTACGTTTATTTATCATCGCTACCTGTTGCCCATATAAGCGCCGCCTCCTAAAGAGATTAGTCATTTTAGATTTTTGGAGGATAATGCAATGATACAGATAGCGACCCATTCCAGAGTCTCCACTGGTTCTTTTACGTGCACGGTGTAAAGCACTGACACGAGACCTCGGTTGAAAGTCCCATCTGAAATACTTTTAATTTTATTAGGGTCAGACTGAGAATCGAACCTGCGATACATGAGTAATCAGTAGCGTCGATAAATAAACGTAAAACACAAGATTGCAAGTCGGCCTCCGTGGTTTAGTGGTTAGGGTACCTGACGTGTATACCACTGTAAACTATCATCACTGATGACCACGGCTCCTTGTCTGACCGTGTCTCTTTATATGAAAAAGTTGACAGTTTCTTACCTACCGAGGTTGGTGCACAAAGGACCATTAGCAGTACTAGTTAACCGCCTGTCCAGGAAATGTGTTGTTAGGTAAACTGCCCGTCGCAAACCAGTAGCGACGTTAAAGCGACATTACATCACAAAAAACAAAACACAAAAGCATTTTTCACATATAAATGCATTGCTACTATACTACAAATTCCCTCCCAATACATTCGGACACTAACAGTGAATCAATAATCAGTGTTGTTATGGTCTACAAACTTCAAAAGTGAAAGTAGGATTTCATATAACGGGATATCCACGCTCCTGAGTTGACGTGTGTTTGTCATCGGAATCAATACTAAACCCGTCTAGAGATAATTTAACTAATGATTAGTCTACAAATAAATATGCATAGACAAAAATGTGAGATATAACGGTAAATATGTAACATAAATCGTGTTATTCATGATACACGCGTTGTATTACGCATGGGTGTCGACCCTATTTACATTATTTTGTTATGTCAACAAACCGCGTGTACGACGTTTGTTAATTAATTGAAATACTCAGTTTTTGAGCCAAATATTATGGGGGGAAAACACCATATAATAGGAAATTACTATCTGTAGACATTTGCGTTTTCGCTTTAATTGTATTATCGCACTATCCTCCAAACATATAAAATGAATAATCTCTTCAGGAGGCGTCGCTCATATGGGCAACCGGTAGCGACGATAAATAAATGCAAAGCACACACACATATCAATTGTAATTCTACTTCAGTACACAGTCAAAGGGAAGGGCCGTAATGTGAGATGGTACGGTGGTCGCCAGATCGGACATGTGGGGTTTCTCCGGGTACTCCGGTTTCCTCCCACACGAATTACCACATAATTGTATACGCTTTCATCTGGGCCAACGAGAGTGATTAATATAAGTTTTTAAAACTTGCTTCGCAATCGTTGTAAAATAAATAAAGTTTAAACTTAAAGCAACACAATAAGTCTTTACTACTGTATTTTAAGAATAAGAAGAATGCTTTATTAAGACTTAAACGTTACAGTTTCTCGTCTCTTTAAGCACGTGTTGCATGTGATGTGGGATTTCAGCCAGGGTCATTCCGTTTGTCAAGAATCATAAATGGAGAAGAAACGGAACGCAGTGAGTTCCCCCACCAGGTGTCGCTACAGTATGATGGTCAGCACTTTTGCGGCGGATCTGTAATTGCCGATGGATGGGTTGTAACCGCTGCTCACTGTGTAGACGGAATGTATGTATAAATCATTATGGGGATTGAGAGGTTGAAACGGTAGCTGAAATAAATAGTATATAGATATATATCACTATTACCAAAGCTCGGAGATTTTGTCTTCGTGCACTGTTTTATAACGAATAAGCGTATGCACGGGGACTTTGCTCTTGACTCAGAGCTCCTATATGATCATATCTATCATATATCTATATAGTCAGGCTCGTTATCAAACGTTATATTACACTTACATGTTTCTACTTATAAGGTTGTAAAACAACAACTACATTGCCTATTAAATACAAAGTAAAAAGTAACAACATACAGTCTGTTCATTTATATTTCCAATCTTTCATTTCTTCTGATACCACATCCACTCTGAAGAGGTATTCAGATGAAACTGTAAAAGAGCTGAAAACTCTTCCAATTATAATGTTTTTCACATACTGTGAATAACCACGAAGTCTGTGAGATGGTACGGTGGTCGCCAGATTTGACAGGTGGGTTTTCTCCGGGTACTCCGGTTTCCTCCCACACGAATGACCACATTTACGCTTTCATCTGCATCAACGAGAGTGATTAATATATTGTTAAAGCTTGTTTCGCAATCGTTGTAAAATAAATTTAGGTTTAAAAAACTTAAAACCTTCTTTCATACGTTATCATTTGATCACATTTACAGGCCCCTATCTTATCTATCCGTCGTAGTAGATCTACATGACATGAGAGATCGAAACCCCAACACATTCAACGTTGACTACTACATCAAGGTGAGTATACTACGGTTAGCATTATCTATCTAAACCCGGATTCAAACTTCGGACCGTGAAGTACGTGAGATATGGTACGAGTATCGCCAAACGGAGAGATGGGTTTTATCCGGGTAGTCCAGCTTTCTACCCCAAAACGAATTGCCACACATCCGCTACCATCCGCTTCCATCCGGGTGATTAGAACGAGAAGTGGTTAATGTCTTGCAATCGGTTTTATTTTCAAGTTTATTTAAAGCGACAATACATCGTATCAGGTTCTGTTACGTGCATGATGTAAAGCACCGACACGAGACCTCGGTTTAAAGTCCCACATGAAAAACTATTCATTTTATTAGCGTCAGACGGGGGATCGAACCTGCGATCCCTGGATAACCAGTCCAACGTGTTAACCACTGGACAACAGATCCGTCTGTTAACATTGATATTCTAGCTGAAACCCATTATAAAATCATTATTAAACATGTACTATCATGATATAAACTATGTAACAAACCTGTGAACGCCAACAGTACAGTAATCGTTAGCATCATTGTTGTGTGTTTGCTCATTGTATAGAGACAAGTGCTGATCCACATTGTTGCTTTCGTATTTATACCATATCAACATCTTGCATCGTGCTAAGTGGCATGTTATAATCAGCAGATGAACGTACTCAGACTACCAAACGTGTATTCAGTCGCATCTGAACCCTCTTCATGGATTCGTTTCAGAATTAACTTGACATGATTGTCATGTACTATTGTGTTCTTCTGTTTGCTATGGACAATAAAACTGTCGTGTTTTATCGTTGAAAACAAAACAGGATGGCTGATATTTATATTCAAAGTTAATTCATTATTTATACGGACTTTTCACTTCATAATGCAGGCATGTACATTATAATGTCGTAAACCGAGTACCTGGGTAGTTGTCCATATCGACCTCAACGTTCTGTGGACAAATTATGTTTGAAATCGTGATTGCGCAGTGGTAGAGCGTTCGCTTCAGGTGGTAAATGCATTGAGTTCGAGCCCCGTTGGAGCCGTTACGATTGTGCCCTTAGGCAAGTAACTTACATTTCACATTGCCTCTTCTCTCTCCCTCCGTCAGGAATGCGGTCTCGAGATTGATTAATATAAGTTGTTTCGCAATCGAGCTAAAATAACCTTGTATAAACTAAATTATATTCGTGTGTTAAATAAATTCTTATTTTCTGAACTATGTTGGTTAGTAAAATCGCCGTAAAAATGTATAGCATAGCATTAGTACATGTACAACAAATCCTGTGTGGTTGTTCTTTTAATGAAATTTGAACACATTTGATGGTCGTTTGCCTCAAATAGGCATGAAATTCAAACAGCATTTTGCTCATAGCGACCGTTAAATTGCCATTGAGGACATTGCAGTTACCGCTTGTGTAACCGTATCTGCAATTTTTCTATAACGGATTCAAGATTAAGACGTTTCAAAGCATACTCATTATTCAAGTCAAGAGCTTGTTGCCCACTTTTAGTCTACAGTAATAATGAAGGACACTGAGAGATAGGGAGGGAGATGGAGAGAGAAAGGGGGTGAGAGAGGGTGAGGGATATGGAGAGAGAGAGGGTGAGGGAGGGAGATGGAGAGAGAGAGGGTGAGGGAGGGAGATGGAGAGAGAGGGTGATGGAGGGAGATGGAGAGAGAGGGTGAGGCGGGAGGGGTGGAGAGACAGGGTGAGGGAGGGAGATGGAGAGAGAGAGTGGGTGAGGGAGGGAGGGAGTATTTTCTGTAACTGATTATGTGTATTCAATCTACAACTGCAGGAAGAAGCCTGTTGTACACCAGAGTCGGTTAATTCTGTTTTTACAGATAATGTATTGTTATTGTATTTTAGTAGTACTGCATCGACTAGCCAATAACTAGCTTATTGCAGGGGTAATTAAAGAGCCGCGTATGTCTCGGCATTAGTCGTTAGTAAACGAGATGTTGGTTTGCTACATCTGTAAACAATTAAATAGCCATTATTGAATACCCAATATTGTATTTCTTCAATTAACATAATTTATTGTGCTAATTTTGTGCATTGTCTTTTATGACCAGGCTGAGAAAAGAACATACGCCCATGAAAGCTTCAACGTGCGAGTTTCAAACTGTATTGATATATGAGTCTTGAGAGTGCTTGTCACATGCTCAAGTAGTATATCGGTAGTGGCTGTCAAATAGCCAATTCCACCCATACAAACTGTTCTCTGGTTCTGGATTAACATTGTCGCGTGTTGACACTACAACGCCAATGCTGTGGTGTGACCATGTCAGTCCAGGTCTTTCCTCCACAACGTGCACGTCGTGACCTAGGCACAGCTCACATCAGGAATATGGGTCAAGGACTTCGCTGACTGAAGCCGCGCTATCTGAACTGTAGAAGTCGCGTGACTCTATACGAGTGTCAACTTACTAGCAACTTAGATGACAACATAAGCAACTTAGATGACAACATAATCAACTTAGATGACAACATAAGCAACTTAGATGACAACATAAGCAACTTAGATGACAACATAAGCAACTTAGATGACAACATAAGCAACTTAGATGACAACATAAGCAACTTAGATGACAACCTAATCAACTTAGAGACATCAGTCGCCCAAATACCTTGGCGGAGGCGACTAAAAGAAAACTACAACGAACGAACCATGACATTAATCGTATCTGCGATGTCTCGGCTAACAACGCTTTTTTAGCTTATTTCTCATCTCATTGACGTCATATCCGACTTAAAATCATTGGACCGACCTAGATTATGACAGGTGAACTTACAGCAATGTGTGTGTTTTACGTTTATTTATCGTCGCTACCGGTTGCCCATATGAGCGACATCTCCTAAGGAGATTATTTATTTTAGATTGTTGGAGGATTGTGTGATGATACAGACAGAGACCCATTCCAGAGTATACCCTGATTCTTTTACGTGCACGGTGTAAAGTACAGATACGAGAACTCGGTTTAAAGTCACAGCTGAAAGACTGTTGTATTAGGATCAGACGGTGGATCGAACCTGCGATCCCTAGATTCGCATTCCATCATGTTCGCCACTTGACTACGTATTGACTGTGTGTTGTTTGATGCGATACTACTCTCTTTAAATTTGACTGATACGGTTGTAATGTAGGACATCTGTTGGTCACACTAGTGCTATCACCAAGACCGTTTCACATGTAAGCGTTTATCTATGTATGTAATAGGTCGTAGTTTTATAATATAAATAGATCCACTGAACACATTGTGACGAGTGTTGTTATATCCGATGTGTTGATAAAGGTAAGAAAGGTTTCCTTGTTAGTCTGTTTGGGGGGGATTTAAAGTCGTACCAACATTTTTTTGAAACTTTTTTTTTTTTACAACGAATGCGAAGCAAGTTTTAACAACTCTATATTAATCACTCTGGTTGGCGGGGATGAACGCGTAATATGTCATTATAGTAATTTGTGTGCGAGTAAACCGGAGTACCCGGAAAAAAACCCACATGTCCGATCTGGCGACCATCGTACCATATCTCACATACTTCCTTGCCCGAGGATCTAACCAGAGGAGCATTGGTGAGAAGCCAGCGCACTAACCACTGCACTAATCGGACAGTCAGCAACATCAAAATATATCAACAACTTTTTGAGTTATATCCTGTCAACAAACGGACACACATACACATACACACAGACAGAACCAAAAACAATAGCCCCCCGGTTCTATGGGGCGCCATTTTGATATCCATAATTGCAAGTTATTAATGGATATTTATGGATATCCATAATTCCAGGCGCACCGTTTTGCTATTTATTCAGCATTTTTATGGATATCCATAAATAACGAATACATAGCAAACAGGCGCCCCGCCCCATACGGTTCCTACCGCCGGGGTTAATTATAAATCTGTTAAAGTGTATCTTATTAACTACACACAATGGGACAAAACTACACTGTTTGAATTACGTTTCCAAGTGAATATATTTGTGTGTTTTACGTTTATTCATCGTCGCTACCGATTGCCCATATGAGCGACGCCTCCTGAAGAGAATGATACACACAGATACCCATTCCAGAGTCTCCTCTGGTTCTTTTACGTGCACGGTGTAAAGCACGACACGAGACCTCGGTTTGACGTCCCATCTGAAAGACTGTTAATTTTATTAGGGTCAGACGGGGGTCGAACCTGCAATCCCAGGATTACCAGTGCAGCATGTTACCACTGGACTACAGTGAATATATTTCAGGCACACTCCTACTATACCTGTGATGGACAGAGCTGCAGTCACTTCAGTGGTGGTGCTTGTTCTACTACCTGCATTTGTTGCATGTAACTACGATTGCCTGTGTAACTATGATGTAGAGCGAGCGGTGTTTCCGTCCGCCCGTGCAAGCGGACAACCTACGGGGTATATGTACGAATTCGACTGTAAACCACTGGCAACAACGCTTACCAGCAATGATGACAAAGTAGTATCAATACAGTTTGAGAAGAAGGTATATAGTAGTAACCTCGATTAAGCAGCCAATCTGTATTAAGCGGCCAGTTTCTAGATTCCCAATGTTAGTGGTCACCTCGATTAAGCAGTCGATTTGTATTAAGCAGCCAGTTTCTAGATTCCCAATGTTAGTGGTCACCTCGATTAAGCAGCCACTCTGTATTAAGCAGCCAGTTTCTAGATTCCCAATGTTAGTGGTAACCTCGATTAAGCAGCCACTCTGTATTAAGCAGCCAGTTTCTAGATTCCCAATGTTAGTGGTCACCTCGATTAAGCAGTCAATCTGTATTAAGCAGCCAGTTTCTAGATTTCCAATGTTAGTGGTCACCTCGATTAAGCAGCCACTCTGTATTAAGCAGCCAGTTTCTAGATTTCCAATGTTAGTGGTCACCTTGATTAAGTAGCCACTCTGTATTAAGCAGCCAGTTTCTAGATTCCCAATGTTAGTGGTCACCTCGATTAAGCAGTCAATCTGTATTAAGCAGCCAGTTTCTAGATTCACAATGTTAGTGGTCACCTCGATTAAGCAGCCACTCTGTATTAAGCAGCCAGTTTCTAGATTCCCAATGTTAGTGGTCACCTCGATTAAGCAGCCACTCTGTATTAAGCAGCCAGTTTCTAGATTCCCAATGTTAATGGTCACCTCGATTAAGCAGCCACTCTGTATTAAGCAGCCAGTTTCTAGATTCCCAATGTTAGTGGTCACCTCGATTAAGCAGCCACTCTGTATTAAGCAGCCAGTTTCTAGATTCCCAATGTTAGTGGTCACCTCGATTAAGCAGCCACTCTGTATTAAGCAGCCAGTTTCTAGATTCCCAATGTTAGTGGTCACCTCGATTAAGCAGCCACTCTGTATTAAGCAGCCAGTTTCTAGATTCCCAATGAGCTACCTTGGTATACATCTAACATACACGATACAGCCACCTGTGCTAAGCAACACCTTTCTGTGATTCCATTTGCGGACTGCTTAAGACAGGTTTGACTGCATATAATATGAAATACGCTGTCAATATTTCTAACAGGTCGCGTTAGCTATAACACAGCCACCTGTACTGAGCAACCACTTTCTGTGAGTCCCTTAGCGGGCTGCTTAAGACAGGTTTGGCTGCATATAATATATAATACCGGGTAAATATTTTGACAGGTCATCTTAGCTATCGGCAGAATATATTATATAATAAATAATGATGTAATTTCGGTTTATAGTTGTATTTTACCGTTAATCAGAACCATTATATATAAAGTTGATGATATTGCATAATTATATTGTTTAATAAAGTTTTTTTATTAAGTACATGTGATACGTCAAATATGACCAACTTCCTCGTGCATCCATCATCGTCAACCCGAAATGGGGACCCGCTAATTAACAATGAGAAGACTGATTTATTGACGTTAAATACCTATTGATGGGCGGGTTGACAGGTATACATCAATCAATTCATCCGTGATTGATGGGCGGGTTGACAGGTGTACGTCAATCAATTCATCCGTGATTGATGGGCGGGTTGACAGGTATACGTCAATCAATTCATCCGTGATTGATGGGCGGGTTGACATGTATACGTCAATCAATTCACCCGTGATTGATGGGCGGGTTGACAGGTATACGTCAATCAATTCATCCGTGATTGATGAACTGGCAACTTGTTGACGACATTTACGTCGATCAAAGTTGATGGGTTTATCCATCAACGTCGCCATCAACGTCAACATGTGACGTGAAAGTGTTTGATGAGGTCATCGGAAGGTAAGACACGTGATACGCACCTCGTTCACGGTCAAGCTCTCCCTCAAGGTCAACTCAACCTCAAGAAAGTCTGATACACAGCCTTCTATACTACTATTACACGATGTAATACTACTATGTAAAATGTATGTATGTTTGTAAGTTTTATTTACCGTCGCTACCGGTTGCCTATATGAGCAAGGAAGAGATTGCACTATGTGCACTGAAGAGATCGGTCATTTTAGATTGTGGAGGATAGGTCTTTTATGTGCACGAGATCTCGGTTTAAAGTCCCATTTGAAATGGTTAATATTCTTATGGTCAGTCGGGGAATTGAACTTACGATCCCTGGAATCGCGGTCCAACGTGGACTACGTGACCCGACAGTAAATGTAAAAAAGGTATATGTAACGTCACTACCGGTTTGAACGACATGCGCTTTACCTGACAACATATTTCCTGTACAGGCTCCAGCGTTTACCAGTACTTGGTGCACCAACCTCCGTAAGAAACTGCCAACGTTTTCATATAAAGAGACACGGTCTGAGTGGGGCTCGAACCCGTGACCATCAGTGATGATAGGTTACAGTGGTATACAAGTCAGCGACCTCAACAACTCGACCACGTAGGCGGAACATGTGAAATGTGCAACCAACATAATTTATATGTATACGAAGTGATGTACACAGCAACGGTTAGCTTTATAACAGAAACACAAAATAGACGTTGTGATTTGCACTGTATCTTTTAAAACAATTCTTGCTCCACACAGCTAGGTTATGTACAGCGAGACCAACAAGTACGACGACAGATTTGTCAAGGTAACCCATCGGAAGCAGATCTAAGTGAGTAATAACATACATTATCATGATTATTTCCAACACACTCTGACGTCACAAAAAAACCGTAATATTCAATTTGCAGATAATGAAATAATGTCATACCCGTAATGTTTATTACAGTCGCTAAGATGGCTGTAAAAATGGTAACTGCAATTTCTCAGCCAAAACTAAAATGTAAAATATATGACGATATATTAAACTAGCAAGGCATTTAATAGTGTCAGTACAGTTAATTATTAAATAGTGAGTACAGCTAAGCATTAAAAGTATTAAAACTATGATATTGTACAAACTGTTGTATATATTGTACCTTCCTATACAGTCCCGCAGACGACGAATGCCCCGAGCACAACTATACCATTAACGTCACCTACAACTGCATCAACAACGAGATCTTCAACAACGAGTAAATCTACAACTACACTACGTATGACAACAACAACAACTGTCTTGCCAACAACAAGTACAACCACAGCCAGACCTACAACAAGTTCTACATCTACAAAAAGCACAACAACACCTACCACAAGAACAACCACACAAACAACAATCACAACAACAAGAACGACCATACAAACAACAATGCCAACAACACCAACAACCTCCACCACATCAACAAAAGCAGCGACAACAACGCCTACCACAACTACTAGTACTACAATCACACCTAATCCTACAACACAAACCACCAGACAACCGACGAATATGGGAACAACGACGGCAGTAACGCCAGGTTTGTAATGATTTGTCTTTGCATTAGTCAGTTTATGAATATTTATTTTCGTTCGATATCTAAAAAAGGTCTTACTACTTATAGGCATTTCTAACCTATTCTGATGACGAGATGTACACCGGATTAAGGACTCACTCACCTGTGTAGGGGTTATCTCAAAATATAAATTTAATTAGCGTTTAGGCAAAGCCAAAATGAACACTGGTTTCTTTCAAATAAAATATAAATCAATAAGCAGGTGTCGCATTTTTTTTATTCAATTTTAATCCAATCCATAATCTTGTAGTAGTGCAATGTGTTTCTCATAAAGTCATTGTGCAATTCGTTGTTCTCGCGGATTAGATCCGCCAGTCGTCACCGACGACGCGGGGGCTCGACTTGCTCATCGTTAGAACTTAGATTCGCAGCGATGTTGTCGCGACGATCTCCGGCTGCAGTAGCACGACGACCAGCCGCTCTTTAAGGAGCACGGGCGACCTGCTTACCTGCCCTCCGTGGGGCACGGCCGTCTGCTCTTGGCTGTCTATCATCCTGTACTGGCACAGGCTGTTTATCAACCTCTACTGGCGCAAGCTGGTTATCACCCTGTACTGGCGCGGGCTGGCTATCACCATGTACTGGCGCGTGTTGGTTATCATCCTGTACTGGCGCGGGCTGGTTATCACCCTGTACTGGCGCGGGCTGGTTATCGCCATGTACTGGCGCGGGCTGGCTATCACCATGTACTGGCGCGGGCTGGTTATCATCCTGTACTGGCACGGGCTGGTTATCATCCTGTACTGGCGCGGGCTGGTTATCATCCTGTACTGGCACGGGCTGGTTATCATCCTGTACTGGCACGGGCTGGTTATCATCCTGTACTGGCACGGGCTGGTTATCATCCTGTACTGGCGCGGGCTGGTTATCAGCCTGTACTGGCACGGGCTGGTTATCATCCTGTACTGGCACGGGCTGGTTATCACCATGTACTGGCGCGGGCTGGCTATCACCATGTACTGGCGCGGGCTGGTTATCATCCTGTACTGGCACGGGCTGGTTATCATCCTGTACTGGCACGGGCTGGTTATCATCCTGTACTGGCACGGGCTGGTTATCATCCTGTACTGGCACGGGCTGGTTATCATCCTGTACTGGCACGGGCTGGTTATCAGCCTGTACTGGCACGGGCTGGTTATCATCCTGTACTGGCACGGGCTGGTTATCATCCTGTACTGGCACGGGCTGGTTATCAGCCTGTACTGGCACGGGCTGGTTATCATCCTGTACTGGCACGGGCTGGTTATCATCCTGTACTGGCACGGGCTGGTTATCAGCCTGTACTGGCACGGGCTGGTTATCATCCTGTACTGGCACGGGCTGGTTATCATCCTGTACTGGCACGGGCTGGTTATCATGAGTGGGGATGTGTATATTATATATATATATCCTTTAGACTACCGTCTTGCTGTCAGCAAGGAACATACCATTATTGTTTATGATTTGGGCAAGAACGTATCCAACATACCATGTGTTGGCCACTATGTTTGGTGTAAGTGTTGGCACTGTGAGTCTTGAAGTCAGACATATTATCCAACTGATTTATGACAAGTTAAGGCATTTTGTTGTTTGGCCGACAATGGTTGAATGGCTATGGGGAGTACATGGGCCAAACTGCACATGGCTGTGGTTGTTATAGATGGAACGTCCCATCAAATATATCGACAAGAAATGGAACCACAATAACGGTATTAGTCGGGGCACCGTAACTATCATTGCATGCACTCACGGGTGGTGGTTGATGTGCATCGACACATCGAGAGTGGATATCTAGGTCATATTGACGATGCCCAACAATACGGCTTGATGAAACAGGTTGGACCAGACTTACATTTTCCAGACGATTTGCTTATTTTAGGCGACAGAAATCTACCCTAATCGCGATTATGTTATGAACGCATATACCTCGAAAGCAGCCAGGAGAAAGACGAAAGTGTCGTAAACTAAATAGATATATCACAAAATACAGAGTGCGCGTAGAGCATGCTATGGCAGAGATCAAATAGTATAGATGTGTTGGTACTGTGTGGAGAAACCCCAGAAATATGTTGTCCCAAACGGTGTCCATATGTGTTTCGTTGTGTGTAGGCGCAAGCAAATGGAACTGATTATTTAAGAAATAAAAATAAAATAGTATGGCTATATCCGATTTCTTTTCTTTGAATTATTGTCGTTACAAGTTGGCTTGGATGTATGGGGTTTTCATTTTACTGGCATGGCTAACCCAGATAAATAGAAGGCAACAGTCCATATAGAAATCCTACACAGTCATACCAACTACAAAGGACAGTAATGTACAGTTCACATTATAGTGACACAAAATAAATAACCCCTTGCTACAGCCATGCATTAATTTTATATTGTACAATAAACTTGAGAAAACCCCCAATATTTTATCATCATCCGATGTTCATCTCGTCATCAGAATAGGTTAGAAATGCCTATAATATATGACCACTCTCTAGAACTATGGACTGAACAGACGGATCTGTAGTCCAGTGGTAACCCGCTGGACTGGTAATCCAGGGATCGCAGGTTCGATCCCCCGTCTGACCTTAATAAAATTAACAGTCTTTCAGATGGGACTTGAAACCGAGGTCTCGTGTCGGTGCTTTGCACCGTGCACGTAAAAGAACCAGAGGAGACTCTGCAATGGGTCTCTGTATCATTGCACTATCCTCCAAAATCTAAAATGACTAATATCTTCAGGATGCGTCGCTCATATGGGCAACTGGTAGCGACGATAACTAAACGTAAAACACACACACTGATGGAATGCATCTCCGTGAGGGAGAAAGAAGAGGCAATGTAAAATTTAAATGCCTTGCTTTAGGGCACAATCGAAACGGATACAGCTGGGCCCGAACTCGGGACCTTTCGCACCTGAAGCGAACACGCTATTACTGCGCTATCTAGACTTCCACAATCACGTCATACCGTTGTGCTTGCAGTTTTGTATTATATTAAACCATATGAGTGCATGCACACATTTAGCAATTTTAATTAGTAGGATCTTGTTATATAAGTGTGTGTTTTAAGCAAGATATAAGCCTCAAATGGAAAACATATGTAAAATATTGGAAAATATTGGTACTGTGTTCAGCGTTAAATGCGCCTGGCAGTCCCCTATTTTATATATTGCATCGTTTTCGGCTTATATCCTATAAATATTCGAAAGAACTGTGTACATTTATTTAAGTCTTCGAATGATGGATTGGTTACAACATGATTTGTTCTGTAATTTCTAAATATCTAATTTTGAAATAATACAATATGTTACTACTTGCAGCAGCAAATGTGAGTGGAACTCCATACAAGTACATTGGAATTGGTTACAACCTGCTGACGGGATATCCTAACACTGCAATCAATCCAGGCTTCTTGATAACACAACGCATATTTCAGGTACTTGATTCGATTCCTGTAGTTTTATCTAAAGTTGCCTCCGCCGAGGCATGTGGGCGCCTGGTTTCCTGCTGAATATTAGTCCTACGTTGTACCTGGAGACATCCCGATGTGGCATCGTCTTCCTGTTGTCCAGGGTGACATGCCGTGTGTGTGTGTGTGTGTGCGTGCGTTCGTGCGTGCGTGCGTGCGTGCGTGCGTTCTCTTTCCAAAAAGGTTCCCTTGTCTTGCTACTCTCCCCACTGTTAGTTTACCCGCAACAGCCTATATGATCTGACAGTTCGACATCTTGTCGACATACTTTCATGTTGTTTGTTGTTTTTCTGGTGTTTAATGTCAGACCAACAGCTATTAAAAGTCGTATGGAACTAGAGTCCATGTCTCCAAAATATATAGCTACATGTATTGCAGATGTGCAATAGAAGTAATACAATGGAAATGGTTGTGTAGTCTAAAAGAAATTATTCTGCTTCTGAAACTGTTCTTCACCTGAACAAGTTCTTCATCTGAAACTGTTCTTCATCTGAAACTGTTCTTCATCTGAAACTGTTCTTCATCTGAAACTGTTCTTCATCTGAAACTGGTCTTCATCTGAAACTGTTCTGCATATGAAACTGTTCTGCATCTGAAACGGTTCTTCATCTGAAACTGTTCTGCAACTGAAACTGTTCTGCAACTGAAACTGTTTTACACCTGAAAACGTTCTTCATCTGAAAAAGTTCTTCATCTGAAACTGTTATGCACCTGAAACTGATCTAAAACTGTTCTTCATCTGAAACTGTTCTTCATCTGAATCTGTTCTTCATCTGAAACTGTTCTGCATCTGAAAACGTTCTTCATCTGAAACTGGTCTTCATCTGAAACTGTTCTAAATCTGAAACTGTTCTGCATGTGAAACTGTTCTGCATCTGAAACTGTTCTGCATCTGAAGCTGTTCTACATCTGAAACTGTTCTGCATCTGAAACTGTTCTGCAACTGAAACTGTTCTGCAACTGAAACTGTTCTGCATCTGAAACTGTTCTGCGTCTGAAACTGTTCTGCAACTGTAACTGAAACTGTTCTGCAACTGAAACTGTTCTGCATCTGAAACTGTTCTTCATCTGAAACTGTTCTGCAACTGAAACTGTTTTACATCTGAAAAAGTTCTTCATCTGAAAAAGTTCTTCATCTGAAACTGTTCTGCACCTGAAACTGATCTAAAACTGTTCTTCATCTGAAACTGTTCTTCATCTGAAACTGTTCTGCATCTGAAAACGTTCTTCATCTGAAACTGGTCTTCATCTGAAACTGTTCTAAATCTGAAACTGTTCTGCATGTGAAACTGTTCTGCATCTGAAACTGTTCTGCATCTGAAACTGTTCTGCAACTGAAACTGTTCTGCAACTGAACCTGATCTGCAACTGAAAATGTTCTTCATCGGAAACTGTTCTGCATGTATTATATACAGTTAACTGGGAACTCCACGAATATAAGAGAGGCGACGTACGAGAATCATACAGCTTGCATCCCGGAGAAGAAGACAGTGTTGCTGTATGGTTCTAAGTCGTACCAGGATGAACTCATGCACTATACACACCCAAGTTGTAAGTATATAATATATAATCAATTAACATTATTTTAGCCGCCTTCATACAAAAAATAATGAATGCAATCACAGGCGTTATTTATAGGACATTATAAATTATGTTGAAGTCGTGATAGCGCAGTAGTAGCGCGTATGCCTCAGGTGCGAAAGGTCCGGAGTGTGTGCCCTGCTGGAGCCGTTACGATTGTGCACTTTGGCAAGGCATTTAAATTCCACATTGCCTTTTCTCTCTCCCTCGTGGCGATGGATTCCCTTACCTTAAGATATTAGGTCTCGATAGTGATTAATATAAGTTGTAAGATCTTTGTTTGTAATGGAGTTAATTGTATAGGCTAACACAAATACACGATGCTTACTATTGACAATTGTATAGGCTAACACAAATACACGATGCTTACTATTGACAATTGTATAGGCTAACACAAATACACGATGCTTACTATTGACAATTGTATAGGCTAACACAAATACACGATGCTTACTATTGACAATTGTATAGGCTAACACAAATACACGATGCTTACTATTGACAATTGTATAGGCTAACACAAATACACGATGCTTACTATTGACAATTGTATAGGCTAACACAAATACACGATGCTTACTATTGACAATTGTATAGGCTAACACAAATACACGATGCTTACTATTGACAATTCTATAATTAAATTATATTCTAACATGTTGCAAAGATCTACATGAATGTATGCATAGTTTATGCAAATTTACAACTTATATTAATCACTATCGAGACCTCATTCCTTATGGAATCCATCGCCACGAGGGAAATCTATACATGTCATATATCAGAGATCTAGACTAGTATTCACAATTATTCATATTAGTTTTTATAACATTTCAGCAAGTCACAATGTCCATCTGACAGATGCAGCATTTACATCAAACTCCAAATTTAATGCATTTCGAAATGATTTGGATTCCACAAGTGGGCGCTACGTTTCTCTTAAAACGATTACGTCATGTAATTTAGGAAACGCACGTTACGTAACGGAAAATGCATCGAATGAACATTTTGCGGTGTCCAGTGAATTTGCAAAGGACATATGTGCTTTACCAATGGACTTGAATTCTATTAGTACACCAGAATACATGCACTTCATCGACAAATGGGGAACAGTAAGTAGATTGTTGCACTTTGCTTGATATTATCGTAGTCATTTTTGGTGGTTGTATTTTGCAAGTATGCATATAATACAAGTCGAACACAATCCAATAAGAGCCTCACACAGTTCAATATTTTACATATTGGATCCGTTTGAAGCTTGTGTATAGGATATAGGCCGAACACGATATGTAAAATATTGGACTGTGTGAGGCGCATAGCACAGAAGACAGTACCAATAGTTTACATATTGGATCCGTTTGAGGCTCATATCTTACTTAAAGCACACACTTATATAACAAGATCCTACTAATTAAAATTGTTAATTTCCTGCATTTACGCTTAGTATTTAAAATAATACTCTGGCCTTCTGACACCAGTCCAATATTAATAATAATGGACTGCAAGTACACAGGTATGATGCCACGACAGTGTTTTAAATCTCACTTAAAATACACATTTTATAACAAGATCTTACTAATTAAAATTGTTAATTTCGTACATTTACGCATAGGTTTTAATAATAACCTGGCCTGATGAAAGCAGTCCAATATTAATAATACTGGACTGCACGTACAAAGGTATGACGTCACGATAGTGTTTTAATGACACATTTGACATATTGGATAGTTATTATTATCTATTAGGCTTATAGTCTATGCTTACATTGGACTTACACATGTCTAGTTTATTGGTGGATGTCGTGATAGCGCTGCAGTGGTAGCGCGCTCGCTTCATGCGCGAAAGGCCCGTATTAGTAATATAAGGACGCCAGCCCCACTTGTTACATGTTCCCTGTGCTGGCCGTGACGTCATTGTTCTAAAACTGGGTGACGATTTATTTCTTGTCATCATATGGAATAATCTGTCATCAGAGGGAATAATAGGTCGAATGTCATCTATTAATCTGTAAATCGCAAGAATGGGCGCGGGGATGTACTGCGTAAACAAGTTCATCAATCAAGCTTGACAACTTTAATGGCTTACTGTATTTAACTCCCCTTACCTCAGTTGTCTTCCTCGTCGATGATGCTTTTGATAAGCGGAGCCAAATGAGGTAAGGGGAGTCAAAAGAGGTCATGGGGGAGTCAAATGAGGTAAAAGGGAGGCCGGTTCCGGTGTGATGACTTTAAACTGATAACTCTTGTCGATGCTTTACACCGTGCACGTGAAAGAACCAGAGAATACTCTGGAATGGATCTCTCTGTAGCATTGCACTATCCTCCAAAATCTAAAATGATTAATCTCGTCAGGAGGCGTCGCTAATATGGGCAACCGGTAGTGCCGATAAGTAACCACACACTCAGGTATCCCATCCAACCGGTAGTGACGATAAGTAACCACACACTCAGGTATCCCATCCAACCGGTAGTGACGATAAGTAACCACACACTCAGGTATCCCATCCAACCGGTAGTGACGATAAGTAACCACACACTCAGGTATCCCATCCGACCGGTAGTGGCGATAAGTAACCACACACTCGGGTATCCCATCCGACCGGTAGTGACGATAAGTAACCACACACTCAGGTATCCCATCCAACCGGTAGTGACGATAAGTAACCATACACTCAGGTATCCCATCCAACCGGTAGTGGCGATAAGTAACCACACACTCAGGTATCCCATCCAACCGGTAGTGACGATAAGTAACCACACACTCAGGTATCCCATCCGACCGGTAGTGACGATAAGTAACCACACACTCAGGTATCCCATCCAACCGGTAGTGACGATAAGTAGCCACACACTCAGGTATCCCATCCAACCGGTAGTGACGATAAGTAGCCACACACTCAGGTATCCCATCCAACCGGTAGTGACGATAAGTAGCCACACACTCAGGTATCCCATCCAACCGGTAGTGACGATAAGTAACCATACACTCAGGTATCCCATCCAACCGGTAGTGACGATAAGTAGCCACATACTCAGGTATCCCATCCAACCGGTAGTGACGATAAGTAGCCACATACTCAGGTATCCCATCCAACCGGTAGTGACGATAAGTAGCCACATACTCAGGTATCCCATCCAACCGGTAGTGACGATAAGTAGCCACATACTCAGGTATCCCATCCAACCGGTAGTGACGATAAGTAGCCACACACTCAGGTATCCCATCCAACCGGTAGTGACGATAAGTAACCACACACTCAGGTATCCCATCCAACCGGTAGTGACGATAAGTAACCACACACTCAGGTATCCCATCCAACCGGTAGTGACGATAAGTAACCACACACTCAGGTATGCCATCCAACCGGTAGTGACGATAAGTAACCACACACTCAGGTATCCCATCCAACCGGTAGTGACGATAAGTAACCACACACTCAGGTATCCCATCCAACCGGTAGTGACGATAAGTAACCACACACTCAGGTATCCCATCCAACCGGTAGTGACGATAAGTAACCACACACTCAGGTATCCCATCCAACCGGTAGTGACGATAAGTAACCACATACTCAGGTATCCCATCCAACCGGTAGTGACGATAAGTAACCACACACTCAGGTATCCCATCCAACCGGTAGTGACGATAAGTAACCACACACTCAGGTATCCCATCCAACCGGTAGTGACGATAAGTAGCCACACACTCAGGTATCCCATCCAACCGGTAGTGACGATAAGTAACCACACACTCAGGTATCCCATCCAACCGGTAGTGACGATAAGTAACCACACACTCCGGTATCCCATCCGACCGGTAGTGACGATAAGTAGCCACACACTCAGGTATCCCATCCAACCGGTAGTGACGATAAGTAGCCACACACTCCGGTATCCCATCCAACCGGTAGTGACGATAAGTAGCCACGCACTCCGGTATCCCATCCGACCGGTAGTGACGATAAGTAGCCACACACTCAGGTATCCCATCCAACCGGTAGTGACGATAAGTAGCCACACACTCAGGTATCCCATCCAACCGGTAGTGACGATAAGTAGCCACACACTCAGGTATCCCATCCAACCGGTAGTGACGATAAGTAGCCACACACTCAGGTATCCCATCCAACCGGTAGTGACGATAAGTAACCACACACTCAGGTATCCCATCCAACCGGTAGTGACGATAAGTAACCACACACTCAGGTATCCCATCCAACCGGTAGTGACGATAAGTAACCACACACTCAGGTATGCCATCCAACCGGTAGTGACGATAAGTAACCACACACTCTGGTATCCCATCCAACCGGTAGTGACGATAAGTAACCACACACTCAGGTATCCCATCCAACCGGTAGTGACGATAAGTAACCACACACTCAGGTATGCCATCCAACCGGTAGTGACGATAAGTAACCACACACTCAGGTATCCCATCCAACCGGTAGTGACGATAAGTAACCACACACTCAGGTATGCCATCCAACCGGTAGTGATGATAAGTAACCACACACTCAGGTATCCCATCCAACCGGTAGTGACGATAAGTAACCACACACTCAGGTATGCCATCCAACCGGTAGTGACGATAAGTAACCACATACTCAGGTATGCCATCCAACCGGTAGTGACGATAAGTAACCACACACTCAGGTATCCCATCCAACCGGTAGTGACGATAAGTAACCACACACTCAGGTATGCCATCCAACCGGTAGTGACGATAAGTAACCACACACTCAGGTATGCCATCCAACCGGTAGTGACGATAAGTAACCACACACTCAGGTATCCCATCCAACCGGTAGTGACGATAAGTAACCACACACTCAGGTATGCCATCCAACCGGTAGTGACGATAAGTAACCACATACTCAGGTATGCCATCCAACCGGTAGTGACGATAAGTAACCACACACTCAGGTATGCCATCCAACCGGTAGTGACGATAAGTAACCACATACTCAGGTATGCCATCCAACCGGTAGTGACGATAAGTAACCACACACTCAGGTATCCCATCCAACCGGTAGTGACGATAAGTAACCACACACTCAGGTATGCCATCCAACCGGTAGTGACGATAAGTAACCACATACTCAGGTATGCCATCCAACCGGTAGTGACGATAAGTAACCACACACTCAGGTATCCCATCCAACCGGTAGTGACGATAAGTAACCACACACTCAGGTATCCCATCCAACCGGTAGTGACGATAAGTAACCACACACTCAGGTATGCCATCCAACCGGTAGTGACGATAAGTAACCACATACTCAGGTATGCCATCCAACCGGTAGTGACGATAAGTAACCACACACTCAGGTATCCCATCCAACCGGTAGTGACGATAAGTAACCACACACTCAGGTATCCCATCCAACCGGTAGTGACGATAAGTAACCACACACTCAGGTATCCCATCCAACCGGTAGTGACGATAAGTAACCACACACTCAGGTATCCCATCCAACCGGTAGTGACGATAAGTAACCACACACTCAGGTATCCCATCCAACCGGTAGTGACGATAAGTAACCACACACTCAGGTATCCCATCCAACCGGTAGTGACGATAAGTAGCCACACACTCCGGTATCCCATCCAACCGGTAGTGACGATAAGTAGCCACACACTCCGGTATCCCATCCGACCGGTAGTGACGATAAGTAGCCACACACTCAGGTATCCCATCCAACCGGTAGTGACGATAAGTAGCCACACACTCAGGTATCCCATCCAACCGGTAGTGACGATAAGTAGCCACACACTCAGGTATCCCATCCAACCGGTAGTGACGATAAGTAACCACACACTCAGGTATCCCATCCAACCGGTAGTGACGATAAGTAACCACACACTCAGGTATCCCATCCAACCGGTAGTGACGATAAGTAACCACACACTCAGGTATCCCATCCAACCGGTAGTGACGATAAGTAACCACACACTCAGGTATGCCATCCAACCGGTAGTGACGATAAGTAACCACACACTCAGGTATCCCATCCAACCGGTAGTGACGATAAGTAACCACACACTCAGGTATCCCATCCAACCGGTAGTGACGATAAGTAACCACACACTCAGGTATGCCATCCAACCGGTAGTGACGATAAGTAACCACACACTCAGGTATCCCATCCAACCGGTAGTGACGATAAGTAACCACACACTCAGGTATCCCATCCAACCGGTAGTGACGATAAGTAACCACACACTCAGGTATCCCATCCAACCGGTAGTGACGATAAGTAACCACACACTCAGGTATGCCATCCAACCGGTAGTGACGATAAGTAACCACATACTCAGGTATGCCATCCAACCGGTAGTGACGATAAGTAACCACACACTCAGGTATCCCATCCAACCGGTAGTGACGATAAGTAACCACACACTCAGGTATGCCATCCAACCGGTAGTGACGATAAGTAACCACATACTCAGGTATCCCATCCAACCGGTAGTGACGATAAGTAACCACACACTCAGGTATCCCATCCAACCGGTAGTGACGATAAGTAACCACACACTCAGGTATGCCATCCAACCGGTAGTGACGATAAGTAACCACATACTCAGGTATCCCATCCAACCGGTAGTGACGATAAGTAACCACACACTCAGGTATCCCATCCAACCGGTAGTGACGATAAGTAACCACACACTCAGGTATCCCATCCAACCGGTAGTGACGATAAGTAACCACACACTCCGGTATCCCATCCAACCGGTAGTGACGATAAGTAGCCACACACTCAGGTATCCCATCCAACCGGTAGTGACGATAAGTAGCCACATACTCAGGTATCCCATCCAACCGGTAGTGACGATAAGTAGCCACATACTCAGGTATCCCATCCAACCGGTAGTGACGATAAGTAGCCACATACTCAGGTATCCCATCCAACCGGTAGTGACGATAAGTAGCCACACACTCAGGTATCCCATCCAACCGGTAGTGACGATAAGTAACCACACACTCAGGTATCCCATCCAACCGGTAGTGACGATAAGTAACCACACACTCAGGTATCCCATCCAACCGGTAGTGACGATAAGTAGCCACATACTCAGGTATCCCATCCAACCGGTAGTGACGATAAGTAACCACATACTCAGGTATCCCATCCAACCGGTAGTGACGATAAGTAGCCACATACTCAGGTATCCCATCCAACCGGTAGTGACGATAAGTAACCACACACTCAGGTATCCCATCCAACCGGTAGTGACGATAAGTAGCCACACACTCGGGTATCCCATCCAACCGGTAGTGACGATAAGTAGCCACATACTCGGGTATCCCATCCAACCGGTAGTGACGATAAGTAGCCACACACTCAGGTATCCCATCCAACCGGTAGTGACGATAAGTAGCCACACACTCAGGTATCCCATCCAACCGGTAGTGACGATAAGTAGCCACACACTCGGGTATCCCATCCAACCGGTAGTGACGATAAGTAACCACACACTCAGGTATCCCATCCAACCGGTAGTGACGATAAGTAGCCACACACTCGGGTATCCCATCCAACCGGTAGTGACGATAAGTAGCCACATACTCGGGTATCCCATCCAAGCAATAGCAAGCACAATTTCTTTACAATTTTACTGACATAATTGATTAATAATCTATTTGTTGATAACATTATATTTACGTAATGTGTGCCAATGTAGATACGTTTTTAATCGTGTTTAGAGCATTGTGACAAGCGTGGAAATGGGAACCAAAACAATTGAGAGCTACCATGTGACACCCGTGGAGTTGTTTCAGCACGTGCAGCAGACGGTAACGTACTGATACATTATTAGTCATGTAACTCGGAAGATAAACATCTTGGCATACCAATAGACGATACATTGTCTTGGCATACCAATAGACGATACATTGTCTTGGCATACCAATAGACGATACATTGTCTTGGCATACCAATAGACGATACATTGTCTTGGCATACCAATAGACGATACATTGTCTTGGCATACCAATAGACGATACATTGTCTTGGCATACCAATAGACGATACATTGTCTTGGCATACCAATAGACGATACATTGTCTTGGCATACCAATAGACGATACATTGTCTTGGCATACCAATAGACGATACATTGTCTTGGAATCCCTCAATTTGATAATGTTATAACAAAATGGAATTGCATGTTATAGTCATCGTATCGTATCAAACCATTCGTGTCTATACATATGCGCAAGGTGTTTTAATTGCTAGAGTTTACCCTCTAGTATACTGTTGTGTAATTTGGGGGAACTGTAATGTATATTTAGAACATGCAATTGGTAGATACTAAGAACGAGCTACAAGACTAATTCTTGACAAAGACTTTTACACTCCTTCTTCCGAACTTTTCAACACTCAATTAGATGACTTGTCCAGGGAAAATTATCTTTCAAGTCTTAATATTTAACACACTCAATGGTCTAGCACCTG
>CM026395.1:2382525-2405833 GCA_014843695.1 Archivesica marissinica | reverse complement strand
TATGGGCAACCGGTAGCGACGATAAATAAACGTTAAAACACGCACGCGCGCGCACACACACACGCACGCACGCACACACACACACACACACACACACACGTACGCATCTCTCTACAGTGGTACAATAGCACACACTTGATCTAAAAATGAGTGTTAAATGCGGAATAATTGAGAAATAAATCAGATTTGTTGTGATAACCCTTCCGTTCCATAGTGCGACTGTCTGTACACGCAAGCTGCTTTATAAACCTACCATGTCATTATGGAGAAGTAACGTTTGATTGAATAGTTGTGTATAGATCTATACATTAATAATATATCAATATCCTTGATCACGTTTGCAACAGGTCGGCGTTTACGAATAACATTGCTTTATTAATTTATCGCTGGCTGCATGTATTACCACAGGGATATGAGGGCGGAATAAGAAAACAGTATAGCATATATATCCAATGGTGCCTTACACTAGTGTAGGCCTACAAACACCGTTCATTGTGCAACAAAAAGAGTTTTAAATCCTCTGTTAATCCTGAAAATTCAATTATAATCAAAGTTGAACTTTTGCATTATTAAATCAAGCCGTTACAAGTGTGCGCTTAGGCTAGGCATTTAAATTCCACCCTGCCTCTTCTCTCACTCGTGGCGATGGATTCCACCAGGAATGAGGTCTCGAGAGTGATTCATATAAATTGCAAGAACTTGTTTCGCAATCGAGCTAAGATAAATGTGTATAAAATAATCGAGCCCCGCTGGAGCCGTTACGATTAGGCAATGCATTTAAATTCCACATGCCTCTTTCTCCCTCGTGGATTTCATCAGGAATGAGGTCACGAGAGTTATTAATTATAATTGTATAAACTAAGCTAACAATAATTGTAATGTAACCAGTCAAGGCTTAATAGTTTTGTGTATGTAAGTGTACAGGGAAAGGGATATAAATACGTTATTATACAAACATGTGTTAGTGGTCACCTCCATTAAATAGCCAGCCAGACTTGGAAGTATGTGAGATGGTACGGTGGTCGCCAGATCGGGCAGGTGGGCTTTCTGCGGGTACTCCGGTTTCCTCCCACACGAAGACCACATAAATTATACGCTTTCATCCGCGCCAACGAGAGTTATTAATATAAGTTGTTAGAACTTGCTTCTCAATAGTTTGTAAAATAAATACAGTTTAAACTTTAAATAGCCAGCATGTATTAAGCAGCCAATTTCCAGATTCCAAGTATGTTGTTTTATTATGCATTTGACCTTTGATTAAACAGCCACCTGTGTTAAGCAGCCACTATTTGTAAGTCCCTTCTGTGGCTGCTTAATGGAGGTGACCACAAGTCTGACTGTATCCAAGTACTTTTATATACCTGCATAAGCTACTGTGTGCAAGCGCATTAATTTACCCTGCACGTAAAAGAACCAGAAGAGACTCTGGAATGAGTATCTGTATGTATCATTGCACTAACCTCCAAAAATCTAAAAATGTCTAATCTCTTCAGGAGGCGTCGCTCACATGAGCAACCCGTAACGACGATAAATAAACGTAAAAAAACTTTAATTATTTTGTAAGCAATACATCCATAAATGGAGACATTGTTTTTAAATAACATGCTGTATACTTCTCCATTGTATGCTGTATACTTCTCCATTGTATGCTGTATACTTCTCCATTGTATGCTGTATACTTCTCCATTGTATGCTGTATACTTCTCCATTGTATGCTGTATACTTCTCCATTGTATGCTGTATGCTGTATACTTCTCCATTGTATGCTGTATACTTCTCCATTGTATGCTGTATACTTCTCCATTGTATGCTGTATACTTCTCCATTGTATGCTGTATACTTCTCCATTGTATGCTGTATACTTCTCCATTGTATGCTGTATACTTCTCCATTGTATGCTGTATACTTCTCCATTGTATGCTGTATACTTCTCCATTGTATGCTGTATACTTCTCCATTGTATGCTGTATACTTCTCCATTGTATACTTCTCCATTGTATGCTGTATACTTCTCCATTGTATGCTGTATACTTCTCCATTGTATGCTGTATACTTCTCCATTGTATGCTGTATACTTCTCCATTGTATGCTGTATACTTCTCCATTGTATGCTGTATACTTCTCCATTGTATGCTGTATACTTCTCCATTGTATACTTCTCCATTGTATGCTGTATACTTCTCCATTGTATACTTCTCCATTGTATGCTGTATACTTCTCCATTGTATGCTGTATACTTCTCCATTGTATGCTGTATACTTCTCCATTGTATGCTGTATACTTCTCCATTGTATACTTCTCCATTGTATGCTGTATACTTCTCCACTGTATGCTGTATACTTCTCCATTGTATGCTGTATACTTCTCCATTGTATGCTGTATACTTCTCCATTGTATACTTCTCCATTGTATGCTGTATACTTCTCCATTGTATACTTCTCCATTGTATGCTGTATACTTCTCCATTGTATGCTGTATACTTCTCCATTGTATACTTCTCCATTGTATGCTGTATACTTCTCCATTGTATGCTGTATACTTCTCCATTGTATGCTGTATACTTCTCCATTGTATGCTGTATACTTCTCCATTGTATGCTGTATACCTCTCCATTGTATGCTGTATACCTCTCCATTGTATGCTGTATACTTCTCCATTGTATGCTGTATACTTCTCCATTGTATGCTGTATACCTCTCCATTGTATGCTGTATACCTCTCCATTGTATGCTGTATACTTCTCCATTGTATGCTGTATACTTCTCCATTGTATACTTCTCCATTGTATGCTGTATACTTCTCCATTGTATACTTCTCCCCAGTATTCTCCTTTGTATGCCTCAAACTTCATCCTGTTTTAAAGGTCAGCCTGAACCCCTACTAGCCTATGATCGTACCCTGCCATGACATTTCCTGTACATTATTATATTACCATTTTGTTTTTCATATTTCACTAGACTAAACATGCATTGATGAATGTATCAGTGAGTCATACAGCCAGGTCTAGAACTTGTACAACCAGTCTGTCATACAGGTCTAGAACTTGTACAACCAGTCTGTCATACAGGGCAGGAACTTGTATAACCAGTGTGTCATACAGCCAGGTGTAGAACTTGTACAACCAGTCTGTCATACAGGGCAGGAACTTGTACAACCAGTCTGTCATACAGGGCAGGAACTTGTACAACCAGTCTGTCATACAGGGCAGGAACTTGTACAACCAGTCTGTCATACAGGGCAGGAACTTGTACAACCAGTCTGTCATACAGGGCAGGAACTTGTACAACCAGTCTGTCATACAGGTCTAGAACTTGTACAACCAGTGTGTCATACAGGGCAGGAACTTGTACAACCAGTGTGTCATACAGCCAGGTGTAGAACTTGTACAACCAGTCTGTCATACAGGGCAGGAACTTGTACAACCAGTCTGTCATACAGGGCAGGAACTTGTACAACCAGTCTGTCATACAGGGCAGGAACTTGTACAACCAGTCTGTCATACAGGGCAGGAACTTGTACAACCAGTCTGTCATACAGGACAGGAACTTGTACAACCAGTCTGTCATACAGGGCAGGAACTTGTACAACCAGTGTGTCATACAGGTCTAGAACTTGTACAACCAGTCTGCCATACAGGACAGGAACTTGTACAACCAGTCTGTCATACAGGTCTAGAACTTGTACAACCAGTGTGTCATACAGGGCAGGAACTTGTACAACCAGTGTGTCATACAGGGCAGGAACTTGTACAACCAGTCTGTCATACAGGTCTAGAACTTGTACAACCAGTCTGCCATACAGGACAGGAACTTGTACAACCAGTGTGTCATACAGGGCAGGAACTTGTACAACCAGTCTGCCATACATGGCAGGAACTTGTTCAACCAGTGTGTCATACAGGTCTAGAACTTGTACAACCAGTGTGTCATACAGATCTAGAACTTGTACAACCAGTCTGCCATACAGGACAGGAACTTGTACAACCAGTCTGTCATACAGGGCATGAACCTGTTCAACAAGTCTGTCATACAGGGCAGGAACTTGTACAACCAGTGTGTCATACAGGGCAGGAACTTGTACAACCAGTCTGTCATACAGGTCTAGAACTTGTACAACCAGTCTGCCATACAGGGCAGGAACTTGTACAACCAGTGTGTCATACAGGACAGGAACTTGTACAACCAGTGTGTCATACAGGGCAGGAACTTGTTCAACCAGTGTGTCATACAGGGCAGGAACTTGTTCAACCAGTGTGTCATACAGGTCTAGAACTTGTACAACCAGTGTGTCATACAGATCTAGAACTTGTACAACCAGTCTGCCATACAGGACAGGAACTTGTACAACCAGTCTGTCATACAGGGCATGAACCTGTTCAACAAGTCTGTCATACAGGACAGGAACTTGTACAACCAGTGTGTCATACAGGGCAGGAACTTGTACAACCAGTCTGTCATACAGGTCTAGAACTTGTACAACCAGTCTGCCATACAGGGCAGGAACTTGTACAACCAGTGTGTCATACAGGACAGGAACTTGTACAACCAGTGTGTCATACAGGGCAGGAACTTGTACAACCAGTGTGTCATACAGGGCAGGAACTTGTACAACCAGTGTGTCATACAGCCAGGTGTAGAACTTGTACAACCAGTCTGTCATACAGGGCAGGAACTTGTACAACCAGTCTGTCATACAGGTCTAGAACTTGTACAACCAGTCTGTCATACAGGGCAGGAACTTGTACAACCAGTGTGTCATACAGGGCAGGAACTTGTACAACCAGTGTGTCATACAGGGCAGGAACTTGTCAACCAGTTGTCATACAGGTCTGAACTTGTACAACCAGTCTGCCATACAGGGCAGGAACTTGTTCAACCAGTGTGTCATACAGGTCTAGAACTTGTACAACCAGTGTGTCATACAGATCTAGAACTTGTACAACCAGTCTGCCATACAGGACAGGAACTTGTACAACCAGTCACTGTCTGTCATACAGGGCATGAACCTGTTCAACAAGTCTGTCATACAGGACAGAAACTTGTACAACCAGTGTGTCATACAGGGCAGGAACTTGTACAACCAGTCTGTCATACAGGTCTAGAACTTGTACAACCAGTCTGCCATACAGGGCAGGAACTTGTACAACCAGTGTGTCATACAGGACAGGAACTTGTACAACCAGTGTGTCATACAGGGCAGGAACTTGTTCAACCAGTGTGTCATACAGGGCAGGAACTTGTACAACCAGTGTGTCATACAGCCAGGTGTAGAACTTGTACAACCAGTCTGTCATACAGGGCAGGAACTTGTACAACCAGTCTGTCATACAGGGCAGGAACTTGTACAACCAGTCTGTCATACAGGGCAGGAACTTGTACAACCAGTGTGTCATACAGGGCAGGAACTTGTTCAACCAGTGTGTCATACAGGTCTAGAACTTGTACAACCAGTGTGTCATACAGATCTAGAACTTGTACAACCAGTCTGCCATACAGGACAGGATTGTGTTGTTGGGTGAACTGTTCAACAGTCTGTCATACAGGGCAGGAACTTGTACAACCAGTGTGTCATACAGGGCAGGAACTTGTACAACCAGTCTGTCATACAGGTCTAGAACTTGTACAACCAGTCTGCCATACAGGGCAGGAACTTGTACAACCAGTGTGTCATACAGGACAGGAACTTGTACAACCAGTGTGTCATACAGGGCAGGAACTTGTCAACCAGTGTGTCATACAGGGCAGGAACTTGTCAACCAGTGTGTCATACAGGTCTAGAACTTGTACAACCAGTTGTCATACAGTCTGAACTTGTACAACCAGTCTGCATACAGGCAGGAACTTGTACAACCAGTCTGTCATACAGGTGTTGGACAGGAACTTGTACAACCAGTTGTCATACAGGGCAGGAACTTGTACAACCAGTCTGTCATACAGGTCTAGAACTTGTACAACCAGTCTGCCATACAGGGCAGGAACTTGTACAACCAGTGTGTCATACAGGACGGAACTTGTACAACCAGTGTTCATACAGGGCAGGAACTTGTGTGTGTCATACAGGGCAGGAACTTGTACAACCAGTTTGAACTTGTACAACCAGTCTGTCATACAGGGCAGGAACTTGTACAACCAGTCTGTCATACAGGTCTAGAACTTGTACAACCAGTCTGCCATACAGGACAGGAACTTGTACAACCAGTGTGTCATACAGGGCAGGAACTTGTACAACCAGTCTGCCATACAGGGCAGGAACTTGTTCAACCAGTTGTCATACAGGTCTAGAACTTGTACAACCAGTGTGTCATACAGGTCTAGAACTTGTACAACCAGTGTGTCATACAGATCTAGAACTTGTACAACCAGTCTGCCATACAGGACAGGAACTTGTACAACCAGTCACTGTCTGTCATACAGGGCATGAACCTGTTCAACAAGTCTGTCATACAGGACAGAAACTTGTACAACCAGTGTGTCATACAGGGCAGGAACTTGTACAACCAGTCTGTCATACAGGTCTAGAACTTGTACAACCAGTCTGCCATACAGGGCAGGAACTTGTACAACCAGTGTGTCATACAGGACAGGAACTTGTACAACCAGTGTGTCATACAGGGCAGGAACTTGTTCAACCAGTGTGTCATACAGGGCAGGAACTTGTACAACCAGTGTGTCATACAGCCAGGTGTAGAACTTGTACAACCAGTCTGTCATACAGGGCAGGAACTTGTACAACCAGTCTGTCATACAGGGCAGGAACTTGTACAACCAGTCTGTCATACAGGGCAGGAACTTGTACAACCAGTGTGTCATACAGGACAGGAACTTGTACAACCAGTCTGTCATACAGGGCAGGAACTTGTACAACCAGTCTGTCATACAGGTCTAGAACTTGTACAACCAGTCTGCCATACAGGACAGGAACTTGTACAACCAGTCTGTCATACAGGTCTAGAACTTGTACAACCAGTCTGTCATACAGGGCAGGAACTTGTACAACCAGTGTGTCATACAGGTCAGGAACTTGTACAACCAGTGTGTCATACAGGGCAGGAACTTGTACAACCAGTCTGTCATACAGGTCTAGAACTTGTACAACCAGTCTGCCATACAGGACAGGAACTTGTACAACCAGTCTGTCATACAGGTCTAGAACTTGTACAACCAGTCTGCCATACAGGACAGGAACTTGTACAACCAGTGTGTCATACAGGCAGGAACTTGTACAACCAGTCTGCATACAGGGCAGGAACTTCAACCAGTGTGTCATACAGGTCTAGAACTTGTACAACCAGTGTGTCATACAGATCTAGAACTTGTACAACCAGTCTGCCATACAGGACAGGAACTTGTACAACCAGTCTGTCATACAGGGCAGGAACTTGTACAACCAGTGTGTCATACAAGGCAGGAACTTGTACAACCAGTCTGTCATACAGGGCAGGAACTTGTACAACCAGTCTGTCATACAGGTCTAGAACTTGTACAACCAGTCTGCCATACAGGGCAGGAACTTGTACAACCAGTGTGTCATACAGGACAGGAACTTGTACAACCAGTGTGTCATACAGGGCAGGAACTTGTTCAACCAGTGTGTCATACAGGGCAGGAACTTGTACAACCAGTGTGTCATACAGCCAGGTGTAGAACTTGTACAACCAGTCTGTCATACAGGGCAGGAACTTGTACAACCAGTCTGTCATACAGGGCAGGAACTTGTACAACCAGTCTGTCATACAGGGCAGGAACTTGTACAACCAGTCTGTCATACAGGTCTAGAACTTGTACAACCAGTCTGCCATACAGGACAGGAACTTGTACAACCAGTCTGTCATACAGGTCTAGAACTTGTACAACCAGTCTGTCATACAGGGCAGGAACTTGTACAACCAGTCTGTCATACAGGGCAGGAACTTGTACAACCAGTCTGTCATACAGGACAGGAACTTGTACAACCAGTCTGTCATACAGGTCTAGAACTTGTACAACCAGTCTGCCATACAGGAAGGAACTTGTACAACCAGTGTGTCATACAGGGCAGGAACTTGTACAACCAGTCTGTCATACAGGTCTAGAACTTGTACAACCAGTCTGCCATACAGGACAGGAACTTGTACAACCAGTCTGTCATACAGGTCTAGAACTTGTACAACCAGTCTGCCATACAGGACAGGAACTTGTACAACCAGTGTGTCATACAGGACAGGAACTTGTACAACCAGTCTGTCATACAGGGCAGGAACTTGTACAACCAGTCTGTCATACAGGTCTAGAACTTGTTCAACCAGTCTGTCATACAGGGCAGGAACTTGTACAACCAGTCTGTCATACAGGGCAGGAACTTGTTCAACCAGTGTGTCATACAAGGCAGGAACTTGTACAACCAGTCTGTCATACAGGGCAGGAACTTGTTCAACCAGTGTGTCATACAGGGCAGGAACTTGTACAACCAGTCTGTCATACAGGGCAGGAATTTGTACAACCAGTGTGTCATACAGGGCAGGAACTTGTACAACCAGTGTGTCATACAGGGCAGGAACTTGTACAACCAGTGTGTCATACAGGGCAGGAACTTGTACAACCAGTCTGTCATACGTTGCAGGAACTTGTACAACCAGTCTGTCATACAGGACAGGAACTTGTACAACCAGTCTGATTTTCAACACTGATGTAGATAAACCAGTCTGATTTTCAACACTGATGTAGATATCTAGACTCGACAAAATCCGGAACAAGTACGACATGGAAACAATTATGAAACATTTATTTCCCTTTGTTGTAATATGCCATTTGTTATTTTGAGTCCTGGAAAAAATGAAATTGAGTTTTAAAAAAAGACGTAGCAGACGTATGGATATGATTTTGGGTGAATTACCTGCATCTTACACATATACTGTTATAGTAAAATACATACAACCATAATAAACAGGTATGCGTCTATTCGAACCACCCATGACTCGAACTAATATTCAAGGGCTCGATGAGTGCTAGGCAACGACGTTTGACTGTATTGGTAAATATTATTATAAATGATTGGTGATTAGCTCTATCTATACTGGTGATTAGCCAGCTGTTTATGTTACATTATTGTGTTTGATAGCATTATTGATATATTATCATATTTTGATGCTATGAAGGATGTTGTTGTACAGGTGTGTATAATCTTATAGTGATCTATCTAGTAGACATGATCAATATGAACAGATCAGTGTTTTACATGTACACACAGACACTTGTAGTTACATGTAGTTACATGTACACACCGACACTTGTAGTTACATATAGTTACATGTACACACTGACACTTGTAGTTACATGTAGTTACATGTACACACTGACACTTGTAGTTACATGTACACACCGACACTTGTAGTTACATATAGTTACATGTACACACTGACACTTGTAGTTACATGTACACACTGACACTTGTAGTTACATGTACACACTGACACATGTAGTTACATGTACACACTGACACTTGTAGTTACATGTAGTTACATGTACACACTGATACTTGTAGTTACATGTACACACTGACACTTGTAGTTACATGTACACACTGACACTTGTAGTTACATGTACACACTGACACTTGTAGTTACATGTACACACTGACACTTGTAGTTACATGTACACACTGACACTTGTAGTTACATGTAGTTACATGTACACACTGATACTTGTAGTTACATGTACACACTGACACTTGTAGTTACATGTAGTTACATGTACACACTGACACTTGTAGTTACATGTAGTTACATGTACACACTGACACTTGTAGTTACATGTAGTTACATGTACACACTGACACTTGTAGTTACATGTAGTTACATGTAGTTACATGTACACACTGACACTTGTAGTTACATGTACACACTGACACTTGTAGTTACATGTACACACTGACACTTGTAGTTACATGTACACACTGATACTTGTAGTTACATGTACACACTGACACTTGTAGTTACATGTACACACTGACACTTGTAGTTACATGTACACACTGACACTTGTAGTTACATGTACACACTGACACTTGTAGTTACATGTACACACTGACACTTGTAGTTACATGTAGTTACATGTACACACTGACACTTGTAGTTACATGTACACACTGACACTTGTAGTTACATGTACACACTGACACTTGTAGTTACATGTACACACTGACACTTGTAGTTACATGTACACACTGACACTTGTAGTTACATGTACACACTGACACTTGTAGTTACATGTACACACTGATACTTGTAGTTACATGTACACACTGACACTTGTAGTTACATGTACACACTGACACTTGTAGTTACATGTACACACTGATACTTGTAGTTACATGTACCACTGACACTTGTAGTTACATGTACACACTGACACTTGTAGTTACATGTACACACTGACACTTGTAGTTACATGTACACACTGACACTTGTAGTTACATGTAGTTACATGTACACACTGACACTTGTAGTTACATGTAGTTACATGTACACACTGACACTTGTAGTTACATGTACACACTGATACTTGTAGTTACATGTAGTTACATGTACACACTGACACTTGTAGTTACATGTACACACTGACACTTGTAGTTACATGTACACACTGACACTTGTAGTTACATGTAGTTACATGTACACACTGACACTTGTAGTTACATGTACACACTAACACTTGTAGTTACATGTACACACTTACACTTGTAGTTACATGTACACACTGACACTTGTAGTTACATGTAGTTACATGTACACACTGACACTTGTAGTTACATGTACACACTGACACTTGTAGTTACATGTACACACTGACACTTGTAGTTACATGTACACACTGACACTTGTAGTTACATGTACACACTGACACTTGTAGTTACATGCACACACTGACACTTGTAGTTACATGTACACACTGACACTTGTAGTTACATGTACACACTGACACTTGTAGTTACATGTAGTTACATGTACACACTGACACTTGTAGTTACATGTACCACTGACACTTGTAGTTACATGTACACACTGACACTTGTAGTTACATGTACACACTGACACTTGTAGTTACATGTACACACTGACATGTAGTTACATGTACACACTGACACTTGTAGTTACATGTACACACTGACACTTGTAGTTACATGTACACACTGACACTTGTAGTTACATGTACACACTGACACTTGTAGTTACATGTAGTTACATGTACACACTGACACTTGTAGTTACATGTACACACTGACACTTGTAGTTACTGTAGTTAATGTACACACTGACACTTGTAGTTACATGTAGTTACATGTACACACTGACACTTGTAGTTACATGTACACACTGACACTTGTAGTTACATGTAGTTACATGTACACACTGATACTTGTAGTTACATGTACACACTGACACTTGTAGTTACATGTACACACTGACACTTGTAGTTACATGTACACACTGACACTTGTAGTTACATGTAGTTACATGTACACACTGACACTTGTAGTTACATGTACACACTGACACTTGTAGTTACATGTACACACTGACACTTGTAGTTACATGTAGTTACATGTACACACTGACACTTGTAGTACATGTAGTTACATGTACACACTGACACTTGTAGTTACATGTACACACTGACACTTGTAGTTACATGTAGTTACATATACACACTGACACTTGTAGACACTTGTCGTTACATGTACACACTGACACTTGTAGTTACATGTACACACTGACACTTGTAGTTACATGTACACACTGATACTTGTAGTTACATGTACACACTGATACTTGTAGTTACATGTACACACTGATACTTGTAGTTACATGTAGTTACATGTACACACTGACACTTGTAGTTACATGTACACACTGACACTTGTAGTTACATGTACACACTGATACTTGTAGTTACATGTACACACTGACACTTGTAGTTACATGTACACACTGACACTTGTAGTTACATGTAGTTACATGTACACACTGATACTTGTAGTTACATGTACACACTGACACTTGTAGTTACATGTACACACTGACACTTGTAGTTACATGTACACACTGATACTTGTAGTTACATGTACACACTGACACTTGTAGTTACATGTACACACTGACACTTGTAGTTACATGTACACACTGACACTTGTAGTTACATGTACACACTGACACTTGTAGTTACATGTACACACTGACACTTGTAGTTACATGTACACACTGACACTTGTAGTTACATGTAGACATGTACACACTGATACTTGTAGTTACATGTACACACTGACACTTGTAGTTACATGTAGTTACATGTACACACTGATACTTGTAGTTACATGTACACACTGACACTTACTGTAGTTACATGTACACACTGACACTTGTAGTTACATGTAGTTTGTACACACTGATACTTGTAGTTACATGTACACACTGACACTTGTAGTTACATGTAGTTACATGTACACACTGATACTTGTAGTTACATGTACACACTGACACTTGTAGTTACATGTACACACTGACACTTGTAGTTACATGTACACACTGACACTTGTAGTTACATGTACACACTGCACTTGTAGTTACATGTACACACTGATACTTGTAGTTACATGTACACACTGATACTTGTAGTTACATGTACACACTGACACTTGTAGTTACATGTACACACTGACACTTGTAGTTACATGTAGTTACATGTACACACTGATACTTGTAGTTACATGTACACACTGACACTTGTAGTTACATGCACACACTGACACTTGTAGTTACATGTACACACTGATACTTGTAGTTACATGTACACACTGACACTTGTAGTTACATGTACACACTGACACTTGTAGTTACATGTACACACTGACACTTGTAGTTACATGTACACACTGACACTTGTAGTTACATGTACACACTGACACTTGTAGTTACATGTAGTTACATGTACACACTGATACTTGTAGTTACATGTACACACTGACACTTGTAGTTACATGTAGTTACATGTACACACTGACACTTGTAGTTACATGTAGTTACATGTACACACTGACACTTGTAGTTACATGTACACACTGACACTTGTAGTTACATGTACATACTGACACTTGTAGTTACATGTAGTTACATGTACACACTGACACTTGTAGTTACATGTAGTTACATGTACACACTGACACTTGTAGTTACATGTACACACTGACACTTGTAGTTACATGTACACACTGACACTTTTAGTTACGTGTAGTTACATGTACACACTGACACTTGTAGTTACATGTACACACTGACACTTGTAGTTACATGTAGTTACATGTACACACTGACACTTGTAGTTACATGTAGTTACATGTACACACTGACACTTGTAGTTACATGTACACACTGACACTTGTAGTTACATGTACACACTGACACTTGTAGTTACATGTAGTTACATGTACACACTGACACTTGTAGTTACATGTAGTTACATGTACACACCGACACTTGTAGTTACATGTAGTTACATGTACACACTGATACTTGTAGTTACATGTACACACTGACACTTGTAGTTACATGTACACACTGATACTTGTAGTTACATGTACACACTGACACTTGTAGTTACATGTAGTTACATGTACACACTGACACTTGTAGTACATGTAGTTACATGTACACACTGACACTTGTAGTACATGTAGTTACATGTACACACTGACACTTGTAGTTACATGTACACACTGATACTTGTAGTTACATGTACACACTGACACTTGTAGTTACATGTACACACTGACACTTGTAGTTACATGTAGTTACATGTACACACTGACACTTGTAGTTACATGTACACACTGACACTTGTAGTTACATGTACACACTGATACTTGTAGTTACATGTACACACTGACACTTGTAGTTACATGTAGTTCATGACACACTGACACTTGTAGTTACATGTACACACTGACACTTGTAGTTACATGTACACACTGACACTTGTAGTTACATGTACACACTGATACTTGTAGTTACATGTACACACTGACACTTGTAGTTACATGTAGTTACATGTACACACTGACACTTGTAGTTACATGTAGTTACATGTACACACTGATACTTGTAGTTACATGTACACACTGACACTTGTAGTTACATGTAGTTACATGTACACACTGATACTTGTAGTTACATGTACACACTGACACTTGTAGTTACATGTACACACTGATACTTGTAGTTACATGTACACACTGACACTTGTAGTTACATGTACACACTGACACTTGTAGTTACATGTAGTTACATGTACACACTGACACTTGTAGTTACATGTAGTTACATGTACACACTGACACTTGTAGTTACATGTAGTTACATGTACACACTGACACTTGTAGTTACATGTACACACTGTACTTGTAGTTACATGTAGTTACATGTACACACTGACACTTGTAGTTACATGTACACACTGATACTTGTAGTTACATGTAGTTACATGTACACACTGACACTTGTAGTTACATGTACACACTGACACTTGTAGTTACATGTACACACTGACACTTGTAGTTACATGTACACACTGATACTTGTAGTTACATGTACACACTGACACTTGTAGTTACATGTACACACTGATACTTGTAGTTACATGTACACACTGATACCTGTAGTTACATGTACACACTGACACTTGTAGTTACATGTACACACTGATACCTGTAGTTACATGTACACACTGACACTTGTAGTTACATGTACACACTGACACTTGTAGTTACATGTACACACTGATACTTGTAGTTACATGTACACACTGACACTTGTAGTTACATGTACACACTGACACTTGTAGTTACATGTAGTTACATGTACACACTGACACTTGTAGTTACATGTACACACTGACACTTGTAGTTACATGTAGTTACATGTACACACTGACACTTGTAGTTACATGTACACACTGATACTTGTAGTTACATGTACACACTGATACTTGTAGTTACATGTACACACTGACACTTGTAGTTACATGCACACACTGATACTTGTAGTTACATGTACACACTGACACTTGTAGTTACATGCACACACTGACACTTGTAGTTACATATAGTTACATGTACACACTGACACTCGTAGTTACATGTACACACTGATACTTGTAGTTACATGTACACACTGACACTTGTAGTTACATGTACACACTGACACTTGTAGTTACATGTACACACTGACACTTGTAGTTACATGTACACACTGATACTTGTAGTTACATGTAGTTACATGTACACACTGACACTTGTAGTTACATGTACACACTGACACTTGTAGTTACATGTACACACTGACACTTGTAGTTACATGTAGTTACATGTACACACTGATACTTGTAGTTACATGTACACACTGATACTTGTAGTTACATGTAGTTACATGTACACACTGATACTTGTAGTTACATGTACACACTGATACTTGTAGTTACATGTAGTTACATGTACACACTGATACTTGTAGTTACATGTACACACTGACACTTGTAGTTACATGTACACACTGACACTTGTAGTTACATGTACACACTGATACTTGTAGTTACATGTACACACACTGATACTTGTAGTTACATGTACACACTGACACTTGTAGTTACATGTACACACTGATACTTGTAGTTACATGTACACACTGACACTTGTAGTTACATGTACACACTGACACTTGTAGTTACATGTACACACTGATACTTGTAGTTACATGTACACACTGACACTTGTAGTTACATGTACACACTGACACTTGTAGTTACATGTACACACTGATACTTGTAGTTACATGTACACACTGACACTTGTAGTTACATGTACACACTGACACTTGTAGTTACATGTACACACTGACACTTGTAGTTACATGTACACACTGACACTTGTAGTTACATGTACACACTGACACTTGTAGTTACATGTACACACTGACACTTGTAGTTACATGTACACACTGACACTTGTAGTTACATGTACACACTGACACTTGTAGTTACATGTACACACTGACACTTGTAGTTACATGTACACACTGACACTTGTAGTTACATGTACACACTGACACTTGTAGTTACATGTACACACTGATACTTGTAGTTACATGTACACACTGACACTTGTAGTTACATGTACACACTGATACTTGTAGTTACATGTAGTTACATGTACACACTGATACTTGTAGTTACATGTACACACTGACACTTGTAGTTACATGTAGTTACATGTACACACTGATACTTGTAGTTACATGTACACACTGACACTTGTAGTTACATGTAGTTACATGTACACACTGACACTTGTAGTTACATGTAGTTACATGTACACACTGATACTTGTAGTTACATGTACACACTGACACTTGTAGTTACATGTAGTTACATGTACACACTGATACTTGTAGTTACATGTACACACTGACACTTGTAGTTACATGTACACACTGACACTTGTAGTTACATGTAGTTACATGTACACACTGATACTTGTAGTTACATGTACACACTGACACTTGTAGTTACATGTACACACTGACACTTGTAGTTACATGTAGTTACATGTACACACTGACACTTGTAGTTACATGTACACACTGACACTTGTAGTTACATGTACACACTGACACTTGTAGTTACATGTACACACTGACACTTGTAGTTACATGTACACACTGACACTTGTAGTTACATGTAGTTACATGTACACACTGACACTTGTAGTTACATGTACACACTGACACTTGTAGTTACATGTACACACTGACACTTGTAGTTACATGTAGTTACATGTACACACTGACACTTGTAGTTACATGTACACACTGACACTTGTAGTTACATGTATACATGTACACACTGACACTTGTAGTTACATGTAGTTACATGTACACACTGACACTTGTAGTTACATGTACACACCGACACTTGTAGTTACATGTAGTTACATGTACACACTGATACTTGTAGTTACATGTACACACTGACACTTGTAGTTACATGTACACACTGACACTTGTAGTTACATGTACACACTGACACTTGTAGTTACATGTAGTTACATGTACACACTGACACTTGTAGTTACATGTACACACTGACACTTGTAGTTACATGTACACACTGACACTTGTAGTTACATGTAGTTACATGTACACACTGACACTTGTAGTTACATGTACACACTGACACGTGTAGTTACATGTACACACTGACACTATTTACATTAAGTTCCATGACTGGGAACCAAGTTTTACTATTTACATTAAGTCCCATGACTGGGAACCAAGTTTTACTATTTACATTAAGTCCCATGACTGGGAACCAAATTTTACTATTTACATTAAGTCCCATGACTGGGAACCAAGTTTTACTATTTACATTAAGTCCCTTGACTGGGAACCAAGATTTACTATTTACATTAAGTCCCATGACTGGGAACCAAGATTTACTATTTACATTAAGTCCCATGACTGGGAACCAAGTTTTACTATTTACATTAAGTTCCATGACTTCGAATCAAGTTTTACTATTTACATTAAGTTCCATGACTTGGAACCAAGTTTTACTATTTACATTAAGTCCCATGACTTCGAGCAATGTTTTACTATTTACATTAAGTCCCATGACTTTGAGCCATGTATTACTATTTACATTAAGTTCCATGACTTCGAGCCATGTTTTACTATTTACATTAAGTTCCATGACTTCGAACCAAGTTTTACTATTTACATTAAGTTCCATGACTTCTGAGCCATGTTTTACTATTTACATTAAGTTCCATGACTTTGAGCAATGTTTTACAATTTACATTAAGTTCCATGACTTCGAGCCATGCTTTACTATTTACATTAAGTTCCATGACTTCGAACCAAGTTTTACTATTTACATTAAGTTCCATGACTTCCGAGCCATGTTTTACTATTTACATTAAGTTCCATGACTTTGAGCAATGTTTTACAATTTACATCTGAGAAGGAAGTTTTTGACTGGGAGCCAAGTTTTACAAATTACAGATTTTGGCATTTTACTTATCTGTGAATATAATCATGAGCATTTCTTAATTATCTCATTATAATTTCTGCAGCTGGATGAGTTTCATGTCTGTGCATGTGTTGGAATATATTTGCTAATATTGCCAGAAATATTAGTGTGCTTGTATAATTATGATATAAGTACATATGCACAATGATTGTGTCTTGTGGTCCTTGATTCCACATATAGTAATGTTATTTAATGGTAACAGTCATTGTACTGAAACATGGAAGTATATTTTACCGAGCCATTTTCGTAAATTCAATCAGTGGTTCGCTTCATGCTTCGATAATTGCTTGTTTCATAAAAATAAATTCCTCAAAATTGTATCTGCTCCATAAATCTACATAAATCTACATAAGTCTTATGTTGTACCTGAAAAGATCCGACCAGACCTCGACTTTTGCCTTCTGTAGATCCGACCAGACCTCGACTTTTGCCTTCTGTAGATCCGACCAGACCTCGACTTTTGCCTTCTGTAGATCCGACCAGACCTCGACTTTTGCCTTCTGTAATGGTCTAAAATAAGATGACTGTTTTTTGTGATGATTTCAAACATGTTTGGTTATGTAGGTCAGATTTATGTTTAGGAAATAATATCAACATGACTTGATTTGATTCATAAGATAAAATTTCAAGTCAGAGATTTGTGTATAGGTTGTATACCACTAAATCATATTGTACTTACTGTATAGCCGTTAACTCAATGCCCATACACACATTCATGTCTTTGGACCTGTTGCTGTCTGTGGGCGTTTTTACCTAGAATCATCATAGATCTATGAAATAGGATCGCTGACCGTTAGATAGAACACATCTAGAACACAAACAAACAAATTGCTATACTATTGCGCGACATTCACGTGACCATCACGTGACACACGCAGGTTCCAAAAGTCGAATTTAGACGGGAGTTTGTGCAGCATTCGCGAAATATTCGTGCGACAATAGCAAATGTATCTTAACCCTTTCAACACCACAGACCTCTAAATTGGCTTACAAAAAAGTGTAGATCCAGATGAGCCGGCTCATGACGAGCCGTCTCATCAGGATCTGCACTTTTTTCAAGTAATATAACTATTTTTAGAAAAACAATTACCCATTTTGATAAATGAACTGATCCAAATGTAATTTTGTTATTAATTTATTGGTCTAAAAATATCATGGACCAGTCCATGTCAGTTACTTGGTGTTGAATGGGTTAAGACCAATTCAGTTCCAAGTTAAATCTCTAATTTGCATATTTTCTCGCAATCTAATTTGCATATTTTCTCGTAATTTTGTATCTGCAACTAGTTGCAAACAGTCACAGTCCAGTGAGATACTACCTTTTGGATGAGGATACACATAAGCAAACAATTATGGGGAGGGCTGCTAATGTTGTCATAAATCGTATCCCCAACCCATTTGCTGTTTTCCCAGAGTAAATCGTATACAGCAATACTAATTAATCCTAATTTAATATCTAATTGTTTTCCACATTTGTAGGCCTATAATTGTAATGTAATGTATGAAAAAAATGCAATAAAATATTATTAAATTAAAGCAAACTGTATTACAGAATGTGTGCCAAACTATAGTTATGTTTGGGGAAATGTAATTGCTTATATTACCTGTAGAAATAATGTACATATGTAATGCTTGTTATTTCCTCGTATTCTACACAAATGTTGATGTAGAATCCTGGCAACAGCTGTTGCAGGTTTTACATTCAGTATTTATTAAATTGCTGCTCTCAGTTGCTCTACTGCTCGTTGTTCTACTGCTTGTTGTTATACTGCTTGTTGCTCTACTGCTTGTTTCTCTACTGCTCGTTGTTCTACTGCTTGTTGTTCTACTGCTTGTTGTTCTACTGCTTGTTGCTCTACTGCTTGTTGCTCTAGTGCTTGTTGTTCTACTGCTTGTTGTTCTACTGCTTGTTGCTCTACTGCTTGTTGCTCTACTGCTTGTTCTACTGCTTGTTGTTCTACTGCTTGTTGTTCTACTACTTGTTGTTCTGCTTGTTGTTCTACTGCTTGTTGTTCTACTGCTTGTTGCTCTACTGCTTGTTGCTCTACTGCTTGTTGCTCTACTGTGCTTGTTGTTCTACTGCTTGTTGCTCTACTGCTTGTTGCTCTACTGCTTGTTGCTATACTGCTTGTTGTTCTACTGCTTGTTGCTATACTGCTTGTTGTTCTACTGCTTGTTGTTCTACTGCTTGTTGTTCTACTGCTTGTTGTTCTGCTTGTTGTTCTACTGCTTGTTGTTCTACTACTTGTTGTTCTACTGCTTGTTGCTCTACTGCTTGTTGCTATACTGCTTGTTGTTCTACTGCTTGTTGCTCTACTGCTTGTTGCTCTACTGCTTGTTGCTCTACTGCTTGTTGTTCTACTGCTTGTTGTTCTACTACTTGTTGTTCTACTGCTTGTTGTTCTACTGCTTGTTGCTCTACTACTTGTTGTTCTACTGCTTGTTGTTCTACTGCTTGTTGCTCTACTGCTTGTTGCTCTACTGCTTGTTGCTCTACTGCTTGTTCTACTGCTTGTTGTTCTACTGCTTGTTGTTCTACTACTTGTTGTTCTACTGCTTGTTGTTCTACTGCTTGTTGCTCTACTGCTTGTTGCTCTACTGCTTGTTGTTCTACTGCTTGTTGTTCTACTGCTTGTTGTTCTACTGCTTGTTGTTCTACTGCTTGTTGTTCTACTGCTTGTTGTTCTACTGCTTGTTGCTCTAGTGCTTGTTGTTCTACTGCTTGTTGCTCTACTGCTTGTTGTTCTACTGCGTGTTGTTCTACTGCGTGTTGTTCTACTGCTTGTTGCTCTACTGCTTGTTGTTCTACTGCTTGTTGTTCTACTGCTTGTTGCTCTAGTGCTTGTTGTTCTACTGCTTGTTGCTCTACTGCTTGTTGCTCTACTGCTTGTTGTTCTACTGCTGGTTGCTATACTGCTTGTTGTTCTACTGCTTGTTGCTCTACTGCTTGTTGTTCTACTGCTTGTTGTTCTACTGCTTGTTGTTCTACTACTTGCTCTACTGCTTGTTGCTATACTGCGTGTTCTACTGCTTGTTGTTCTACTGCTTGTTGTTCTACTGCTTGTTGCTCTACTGCTTGTTCTACTGCTTGTTGCTCTACTGCTTGTTGTTCTACTGCTTGTTGTTCTACTGCTTGTTGTTCTACTGCTTGTTGTTCTACTGCTTGTTGCTCTACTGCTTGTTGTTCTACTGCGTGTTCTACTGCGTGTTGTTCTACTGCTTGTTGCTATACTGCTTGTTGTTCTACTGCTTGTTGTTCTACTGCTTGTTGTTCTACTGCTTGTTGCTCTACTGCTTGTTGTTCTACTGCTTGTTGTTCTACTACTTGTTGTTCTACTGCTTGTTGCTCTACTGCTTGTTGTTCTACTGCATGTAGCTCTACTGCTTGTTGCTCTACTGCTTGTTGTTCTACTGCTTGTTCTACTGCTTGTTGCTCTACTGCTTGTTGTTCTACTGTTTGTTGCTCTACTGCTTGTTGTTCTATTGCTTGTTGTTCTACTGCTTGTTCTACTGCTTGTTGTTCTACTGCTTGTTGTTCTACTGCTTGTTGTTCTACTGCTGTTGCTCTACTGTGCTTGTTGTTCTACTGCTTGTTGTTCTACTGCTTGTTGCTCTACTGCTTGTTGCTCTACTTGTTGCTCTACTGCTTGTTGCTCTACTGTGCTTGTTGTTCTACTGCTTGTTGTTCTACTGCTTGTTGTTCTACTGCTTGTTGCTCTACTGCTTGTTGCTCTACTGCTTGTTCTACTGCTTGTTGTTCTACTGCATGTAGCAGGTTACATAGGGTATTTCGATTACTATAGGGTGGCCTCACTACCACTATAGGTTAGGATTCCATCAGAGATGTTTCATTGATATTGACATATACAGCCTGCTGGCTTTCAGAAGATACAAAAGACATTACCTGGACAATACTAGAGATACAAAGAAATTTAATACACCATTGTATTTGTATTGAAACAAGCTTTACAAGCTATAACACTTATATCTTTGATAACATTTTAAAATTCACTTGTTTTCTGTATAAAAGGCAAGGAAATACGGGTGGGTGGGGTATTTCACTAATGCCACTATTATGAAATGGAACCTGTTCCAGCAGCTTCTCAACAGGTTAGCACGCCTGAGATTATTGGAAAGATTATGAGTTAAGCTTCAGGATTACTTGAGGAGAGAATCTGGAGAGAAATGAATCTGATAATTATTTATCTGATTCTTCTTTGGATTCTATGAAGAATGATGCCATATCCACATGTCAGTCCACTCTATGTTTGTCCACATGTCAGTCCACTCTATGTTTGTCCACATGTCAGTCCACTCTATGTTTGTCCACATGTCAGTCCACTCTATGTTTGTCCACATGTCAGTCCACTCTATGTTTGTCCACATGCCATATCCACATGTCATTCCACTCTATGTTTGTCCACATGCCATATCCACATGTCATTCCACTCTATGTTTGTCCACATGCCATATCCACATGTCATTCCACTCTATGTTTGTCCACATGCCATATCCACATGTCATTCCACTCTATGTTTGCCCACATTCCATATCCACATGTCATTCCACTCTATGTTTGTCCACATGCCATATCCACATGTCATTCCACTCTATGTTTGCCCACATGCCATATCCACATGTCATTCCACTCTATGTTGTCCACATGCCATATCCACATGTCATTCCACTCTATGTTTGTCCACATGCCATATCCACATGTCATTCCACTCTATGTTTTCCACATGCCATATCCACATGTCATTCCACTCTATGTTTGCCACATGCATATCCACATGTCATTCCACTCTATGTTTGTCCACATGCCATATCCACATGTCATTCCACTCTATGTTTGTCCACATGTCATTCCACTCTATGTTTGCCCACATGCCATATCCACATGTCATTCCACTCTATGTTTGTCCACATGCCATATCCACATGTCATTCCACTCTGTTTGTCCACATGCCATATCCACATGTCATTCCACTCTATGTTTGCCCACATGCCATATCCACATGTCATTCCACTCTATGTTTGTCCACATGCCATATCCACATGTCATTCCACTCTATGTTTGTCCACATGCCATATCCACATGTCATTCCACTCTATGTTTGCCCACATGCCATATCCACATGTCATTCCACTCTATGTTTGTCCACATGCCATATCCACATGTCATTCCACTCTATGTTT